>CABFOV010004165.1:22830-33898 GCA_902141375.1 Timema poppense
CCCCTCGACCTACACCGGTCGATTTTCTATTAATCTTTTATATGAATTATAATAAGTTTTAAAATTTTAATATCTCTTTTAAATTTGTATTAAAATTGTTTACTAGGAATTAAAAATATATTACACAGCAACAAACAAAAAAATGACCTGATTTAATGATTATTGTATTTCATATTTTGAGTAAAATATCATTTTCCCGGATTTTTATTGTGATTTACCAAATTCCCGGCTTATTCCCGTTTTTTCCCGATCACTTCAAATTCCCGTTTTCCCTGATTTTCCGGGATGGTAGACACCCTGATCAAGGTAAAGTTTGCCAACCGTTAAGTTTGCTATGCACCGAACAAGACTGTCAGTTGTTTTGTTTATAGAAATCCCCAATTGTGAATCCCCTAAATCCTATTGTATTTTGGAGATTGTGTCTTCATAAATAGGTTACACATAATTCTTCTAAAGTATTGATTCTGATTGAACTGATGGCAGTATTTTTCTTAGAAATGATTGAAATTTTGATTTTCTAATGTTTTGAAAGGGATGTTCGTCGCCACAATGGCTCTGTTTGTTAAAAGCTCGACAAAGAAATAAATCTTACCCTGTGTCTTTAAATGTGTAGTTTTCTGAAACCAATGCAGGATCAAAGTGGCTTTCAAAGTTCTTACTTTCAGCAATGCAGTAGCACTGTTAACTTTTTACCAAATGATTACATCACACTGCGCGCTCAAAAACAATGAATGTGTTTGTGGCTGGTAGAGGATGCTGGGGGAAGGGTGGAGAAGACCCCAGGACTATCACAATACGTCGGCGTAGTGCATGCGTACAAGTTTCAAGCCTTTCCGTTCAAGGGGACTCGGATTACCGTACTGGAAAAACAAACACCAAGAAGGGACCGATGCGTGTCTTCTGCCCTTAGTTTGAACAACATCCCCAGCCCTCAAATAGATGCAGTGACGGTTGGTTTGGAAAATAACTGTCAACATCGCCAAAAGAGACCAATTTCATTTTGTTTTACAAGACGTGCATATGGTAGGTGCTCTTAGGTGCCATTTAGGGACTCTGAAATCCACATATTTTACCTATGAAATGGATATAGGCCCCGATAAAACTTATTGTTCAGATATCTACTCAAGAAAAATCCTCAAAGCTTTCAGTCAGAGTTGGGATTATGGTTACCACTCCTGACTCCAGCCCGAGAGGTTGTGATGAGTTGGTTCAGATCTTGGTCGGGTACCAATGGCTGGGTCCTCGTACATCGACTGTTTCCGCTCCCCAGAACGTTTCTAATACTTTTTACTACCATATTCCCTGTGTTTTCCAGGCAGCTTATATTGAAAAAAATCGTAAAATTTAATTTCACCAAATTGACTAGTGTGCAGTCATATAGCTTATGTTTAAAATACTGAAAATTGGTGTTTTTATTTGAATGTGCGCACACACATATTTACTCAACTGTGATTTGTAGTCCATAAAAGTAAAAAGGAATGAACTTTTTGGATTAAAAACTTACGTAATCATGAGAACTCGGTAGATACCCTACTGAAACTGTAGACGGGGCTTAGCTAGTTAATATTTTATGTTAGCAAAATTTTCAAAATGTTGACATAAGTTTTACTGTAATTCGATCACACTTTTTCAATCCTGTATTTCTATTATTAGTATTAACTTCCTACTGTAATAACTTAAGTACGGACATATACACCTACCATTTCTTGCAGATCCATAGTCTGTGACAGAATTTATTATATGCATCACCCCTTAATTATAGTATCTGAATGTATAGGCTATTTGGTTAAACTGTCTTTTCTATGATTGGAATTAAAGGGGTTTATATAAGAGATTGACATCACTAATTGATATAGGTACTAAATATTGGTATTCATCACTATCATTTTTATGTTAATATTAAATATAACACTTTTAAAACTAAATACACAGTTATACAAGTAAGTTTTGTAAACGTGTTTATTTTAATCTGTCATATGTTTTGACCAACCTTTAAAATTTAACTAGATAGTGAACGTTTTTTTTAATTTGTTATTTCCCTATGAAATAAATTAATATTGGGTTTTACTATTTTAAAAAAGATAGATATAATTTTCATTTCGTTGCTATTTTTACATGTTAGGAAATTAATAATCGGTTTGAGACTATTAATTCCGATTTTCATTGATTATTTGTGTTTTAAACAAAATTCTAGTAATACAATAGTTGGTTTGAGTCGTTTAATTCCGGTTTTTATCTATAATTTGTCTTTTCAATAAAAAAAAATCTACCAAACATAATATGTAAGTATTTAGGTCAAAATAAGAGAACGTATTTAAAAATGAATATAGGGCCTATAGACAATATTGGTACAATGACTAATCTGAGAAAATAACATAATAAGAAATAATTAGGATGGAAATGAAACGGTCAAAACTTAATCTAAGACTAGACGAAGACATAAGAGTCAGCGCCATCTTTAATTTGGACTGATGTCTGAAACATTCATTTAAAAAGAAAGCCAAAATTGATCTTTGCATGGTATGAAAATTAAAACTAGTTCCTAACCAAGCTTTTTAGTATCTAAAATTTAGAAAATGAATATGTATATTATATCACCATAATACAGAATGCTTAACACATAGTGTGTGGAGGTAAACAGCTTTAGATACGTGCAATGATATCTATCTATAAAATACCGGATGAACATAAACCCAGAACTTTCAAAGGCCAAAGAGTGATGTTAAAGCTTGTCGTTTGCGTGATTATGAGTGTACATATCTAACGGTTTCTTTCAATGTGCTTGGGTGAAAGAAAGCATATCTCTGGTGCATTGAAAGGTTATTGTTTGAAAATATTGACGTATTATATCAAACTTGGGTGAATAAGCATATGCATTTAAAGATATAAGATTTAGTTTCACAGGTAATAGTACTAAAATATGTAGCTATCACCCATGTTGTTTACATTCTGTTAACTCTACAAAATGATTCAAGTTGGCTATTAGCTTTTATATTGACCACCTCTGTGGTCTAATCGTCAGAGTTATTGGCAACAGATCCAGAGATCCTGGGTTCGATACCGGACGCTTCCAGAGATTTTCAGTGAAGCAGTTGATCTGGAACGGGGTCAAACTTAGCCTCTTAATGCTAAATGAGGAGCTAATTGATTAAATAAATAATATCTCTGGTCTAGAAAACTAAGATTAACGGCCGTAAGGTTCATTGTGCTGACCACATGACACCATCTATTCGCCAATGTTAACACTAGCATCGCTAACATCAGTGGGTGCCCGGTCGTTATAGCTTGATTTCAGATCCAAGCCATGAAGTATTATATTCGGTTTTATATTGATTTCAGAATAAAATTAATAAACCAGATTATATTGAAAGTTATAAGCTTGTAAGAAATATTACTATACATCGATTTTGGTAGGAAGCCTGTGATGGAAGGTCTTATTTCGTACCAGAATCATTGTTTATTATTTTTGTAGAATAAACAGCCTTCTAGAACAGTAATAGGAAGTCCCTTCTTTAAGAGCTTTTATCCTACCAATATACTGTTAATGTGGTTATTTTGGCAACTTTGCAAAGTTTATGTCTTGTTGGTTACCTTGCTACATGTATGTATCTATGATCTTTTGTTGGTCTAGCTACGGTACTGGTTAAAACACCTATATCAATTATTGATTTTTAAAAAACTGTTTCAAACAATACAAATAGGTGTGCGATTTAATTTCATGGCCTGTTCATTCTGATCAATACTACCATTATGGTAGGGTTCTACTAAGAAATAAGGGCTTGCAAACCACGCTTCCTTCCAAAAACATGGTATACATAATAGCCTATATCAACTTATTTATGGAAACGTGTGTAAGAGAGATAGAGATACCCGAAAGTTTATTTCTCTTTTACATTGGTATGCAAATGATGACGGAACGAAAGTTTAGGCTTAAAATGTACATATACTAGTACTCTTCATCTTAGATCCTATACTTTAGAACTGCGTGTGAATCTCGTTTCTTCTATTATAAATAAAAACATCAATTAATAGCTGAATGAACTCACTTGTATCAATCCTCTTCGAATGTAATCAGAAAACATTCTTGTAGATAGTATGTCATTCTAAAATAAGACTGACTCGCAGCTACAAAATGAATGTTACCTTGTTCCGTTTGATTTTGTTGGTGGCAGTGACGGATTTAAAATCTAGCACTCCTAACCCATATTCAACTACGAAAGATAATCGGGCGTTTTTGACAATTGTCAAGGGCTTTGGGAAGTTTCAAAATAAGGTTTGGGAGGCGAGGGGGCGTAAGTTAGTATTTGAGAAAAGATTTCTACGAAAGACTATGAGGTATGTTCATGGCCTACAGAATCTTGAATAAGTATTGTGAAGGCGAGATTGAGATCAGTTACAAAGCGATTGCAAAGTACAATTATTTAAAAACAAAGTGTCACGCTAACTATTTCGATGTTAGTCAATAATTTTTAAACTTTGGTCTGCCCAATATTTTACATTTGGAAAATATTCATGAATAGAAAGGTTGGGGTAAACAAAGATCTTCACGGATTAAAACCTCTTGCATTCGGATCTCTGAATTTGACTTAAAATCAATAATTGATTTGTTTTCTTCTAAAATTAGTGAGCAGTGAAACAATTTTTTTGTCGTTCGACTTTTTAAAAGGATGTATAAGGAGTGCGGGGTACTGGCCCACCCCCCTCGAATTATGTGTATCTAAAACACTGCATCAAACTTTGGCAGTCAATTCCTTGGGTGAAAATAGAATAATTCAAATCAGAAACCTAGGGTCCATCTTAAATATTAAGGGTAGTATTCATACCTAAAGTTAGATCCAAAAAAGACTATTGTGTGAAAACTCGTTAAAGTATCACCACGAATCTTTGTATACTACTTATTGAAACCTTGATAATTAATAAAATAAATGTGCTGTTACCGTTACCCACCCTCATGTAAAAAAAGGGGAGGGGGGTTTGTGTGTAATGATGGAGAAGAGAAACTCATACTTTTCCTTCTTCATAAGCTCCGATGTGTTTCTATTTATCACATTAGTAAGTTATGCTTACACAGTTCACACTTTGGTGGGATTTTAATCATTACGCTCACTGGAGTATTGAAATCTAAATTAAGAAATACTAAGTGTAGTTCTTGTATGTTTTAGTTCCTAGCTTCAAAATCATATTCATAGCAAGTGTTCAAAATGGCTTCCCCTAACGTCATTGCAATAATTGAGGTGGCGTATCAATGACTTGCGTAATCTTTCGAAAACACGCAGTGTTTCTTGAACCTTATCACATGCAGCACCTATCCTGGCTAACAGGTCTTCCTCGGATGCAATGGATGTATCGTACACCAAAGCTTTGAAAAAACCCCACAGATAAAGTCTAACGTATTAAGGTAAGGAGAACGTAATGGCGACGCAATATCTATATAGGCTCCCTACCTGGAAAGAATTTACACTTGTCTTTGAAATCGAACATGCACGATTATCTCGGAAACAGGGAAAGCTATAAACAGTTTCTCCAAAAGATACCTTATTTGTTAATTTTTACTTCATGTTTTGTAATATTAAGTCAAAATTAGTACTACTCGGTCATATTTTATTGCAGAAAATTGTTACAACCCCCTCCCCTTTTAACATGATGGGAATGGGTAACGGTAACAGCACATTTAGTCTATTAATGATCAAAGGTTTCAATAAGTATTATACAAAGATTCGTTGTAATACCCTAAGTAGTTTTCATATTATTTCACACAAGTACTTTTCAGCTCTATAAGATTGACCCTAGGTTTCTAGTTTGAATTATTCTATTTTCACCCAAGGAATAGCCTGCCAAAGTTTGATGCAATGTTTTAGATACACGTATATACTAAATGGAGTTGCCTGGTAATTAATAACAGGGATAAAATACACCAAATGGTTTAAATTTGTTTATTTAAAAATTTATTCTCCCCTTCAAGTCTTTATTTAGTGATCAATTACTAAATAAATGCATATCCAACGGCGGAAGATCAGGGGTTTCAGAAAGAGGGTGTTGTCCTATGAAAATATTAACGTCCATAATTTTTTTCCAGTTGTATCTTAAGTCACTTATTTCAGGTATAAATGTGGGAACATTTCTCTAATTCAGGGTAGAGGTACTGCAAATCATTTTATCGATTTAGAAAAACCTTTCTTTCCAGTGTTCCCTCTTAAATTGTGTACTATCAATTTTAGAGGAACATTAAGGATGAACACCACTTTTAGTCTAGTAAAACGTGGTGTATAAATCTATCTTGTCCAACGAAATTATATGAGGTGGACTGTACCAATGATTAGAGTAAAACACAACAAATTGATATGTGAAGATTTTGCAAGGATGAAACTCATTTCAGGTGGATAATAAAACGAACTGGGTTGGAAAGAAATAAGAATAAAAATTTTCTATTTTCTTTATTAATCAAATAACAATTTTATTTTAATAAAATACCATGCAATTAATGAACAAAACTGTATTAAAAAGAACATTTATTGGCAGTGAATGTAACTAGTATATCAAGTGTGAAGTGAATAATTGTTCCTTTTTTTTAATTCCCAAATATTCAAAGCCCTCATAACTTACACCCCTTTTTCCTGTCTTCACTTCAAAAATAAAATTAAAACAAATGCAATGTGCCTTAAAAATATACTCACCTTCAATGATTTAACACAAATTTTCTAATCTTTATGTGAGAAACAAGGTGTCCGCAAAAGTTATCCAATTTTATACCCTAGCTCAATTAGACAAAATACTATTATTCACCTTGCTATAGACCTATTTATTCTCTCCTTGCCAGCAAATTGCAGATACACAAACAAATTCAACTCAAGACTTGTGGAAAGCAATTTGCACTGTTCTGTCAAATATTACTCTTTATCTTCAAAACATGACAACCAGTGTCAACTATCACACTTTTTGTATAAACTGAAGTGATTAGAAAACAAAACTTTCTAAGATTCTATTTAACTTTAAAATAAAATGGGAGGGGCATATAAAGATGATTTACCAAGCTGAAATGTTTAGAAGACTGATTTAGGGCTTATGGATGAATGTTATTGTATCTTCAATAAGTGAAATACTTAACTGAACTTTCTTAACACATTTTACTATAAATCTAAATATATAATAAACAATTCAGCATAAACATATTTTACCTGCAACCAAGAAACATAAGGATGCAATCGTCGAGACAGGTAAACATACTGTAACAGGATACCATACTTACGTCAATTGTCTGTAGAGCGATCTCTTGCCAACTAGTTTCTTACATACACAAGTCAAGCAAAGTAGTTTTTCTACTAGCTATGAAACATCAACTCTGCATCGTGGCCAAGACTTTTGGAAGTGACAGGTATTTGTTCGTATATTCCTTCCCCAAGAGCTGTCTTTGTTTAATAGGTGGGATTTCATCATTCCTATGTGTGAAATTTTAAATGTTGCACTGGAAGTATAAGTTGTTTTGTCAGATTAGTGGAGAAATTTTCTTTTTTTCAGAAAACCAAACATCTTTGAGGTGGGATGGTTAGCACTGATGGGACTTTCTCTCCCTAGGTATTTGGACTGGGCTGTAATCTAAAGGTCTCTAGTGACTGAGTTTTTCATTCTAGTATTATAGCAGGGTCGTCTTAATTCTCTTGCCAAAAAGGAATTAACATTCTAATGCATCATGATTAGAAAAATTCTGTGCTCAAGCATATGGTGGAGCAAAGTTATTTCCCTGAGATGTAGCTTGTGAATGGTGTTAATATTTGCTAGAACCAACCACAGCAGGTGAGAATAACATATCATTTCAATGGAAATCAGGGTGACACAAATTGATCCATATCAACGAAAAGTCTTGCTGAAAGCATTTTTTTAATTTTGATTTCACCCTCATTCATAGTTTGTTCCAATAGATACAAGTGCAAGTTTAAATATCAATACTTGTGTTCATCTTCAACATTTCATTTGTAATTTCAAATAAATGCATATTTTTGTACTTTCTAGCTAAGGTTTGACAAACCCATTCAAACAATGGTGATAAAACCAAGGAATTTAAAATGTGTTTTCGGACAAAGAAGACAATGAAGAAGTCAAACGATAAAAGGTTTAGAAATCCAAAGCAGTACTCTGTATACCAGACATTGCACTGTTAATGTCAACAGGTACGAGTAATTTTATTTGTTTTTAAACGAGTTAATTGTCCAACACTGAGATAGTACACTGCTTTCAATTACGAATTGCGGTGTCAATAATTCAGGTATGAATTTCATTTTATATCAAAGTGAAGCAAACATTTACGACTTAAATATTAACTGTGGCAGTAACGATGTGTGTGCATTAGCTTGTGGGTCGAATTTTTAAATTTATTAAATATTGAACGTGGATTGAAATAATGCAGACTAGTACGGAATATGTTAATTGCCCATAAACAGTAAAGTATAACCAATCTCGATTAGATCAAAAATTGGTTTAGCGTATGAAACTATGTTTTTATATCAACAAAATGATTCAAAATTAAGACATAATACACATTTATTGAACTATAATGAATACACTATTTTATCTGAAATGTAGATTTACTAAAAAATAATATGAAATGGTTACTTCAGAATGCAAACTTTTTTTCTTTGATGTCATCTAATAAGTTTGGTTACAGAAATCTCCATAAACTAGTTAGCGCGTAGAATTTGTAGTAAACATGTTATAAGGCCTGCACACTAAAACAAGTAACAATGTGTCTGGAAACACATTCCATTGTTAAGTTATTTCCACTTAAATTGTCAGTCTCTTCAATACCAAAATCTTTTTTGTACTTTAGATGGAATGAAATGACAAGGTATTGGAGAAAACAGATCCATATAGAAGAATGACCCAAGCAACTGTCTCGGAAATACATTCAATTAGGTAACACTCAAACAGTATTACCAAAAATAATAATAAAAAAAAGTAAAACTACTCGACATCAAGGTTCAACACCGCAAAGCCAGCTTTTTGTTATTAATGTTCGTAGAATTGCTTCAATTATCACAAATAAACGAAGATCAACTCGAAGACATTAGAATGGCGGCAGTGTACATCTCGAAGCTTGTAATTCACGTAGATATCGACCTCAATAACGTCGATCGACGGTTTAAGTCCCCTCTCGTAGTAAATTGTCGTCGTCAAAGGGGACTGTAATCATGGCAACATACAAAGACATGTCGATCACTTCAACCTGAAGAAATTACATTGTACAATAAGTGCCCCTTCAGTTTAGCCACATAAGAAAGGATTGTTAAATGTTTTTTACTTTCTGCAGAGCTCCCATCATGCATTACTATTTGGAATAGGTAATTTCTTTTAAAGATATTCTTAGTATTTTTTTAGTATCTTGGTAATATTAATTCAAGGTATCCAAGAGTTGATTATTTAATTTAGTTTTAGTAAGAAAAAAATCTTGCCCTGGAATACTTAAGTGTTAAAATTCAATATCCCAAAGCAAAGTTTGATAAATTTAGGTAGTTTGCCTGGAAACAGATGTTTAACTACCTATCAATCTGTTCCGACAGTTGCAAATCGGTGTTTAAACCAAATGTATCAGCGCAAACTATCGTCAGGTTTATGAGCATTTGCAATTTAGGTTAAATCGAAGTTACGTTTATGCTAACAGACAGTGATGGGCTAAAGAGCGTTGAGGGTAATGAAGAGCTATCATGCCAGTTAGCCTACAAGGAGATCTACTATGGTAGGTACGAGGAACTGCACAGGAATGTAGTTTTGCAACAAAAAAATATAATTCCAATCACATTGATCGAAGTCTTCTTTCGTGCTTAGACTAGTTTTTTTTGGTGAGCCAGTCACAAACCCAACCTTCCCAATCATAATATGAGAATCACTAGGTGACCAGAGGTTCGTAGTACCTGAATATTTTCGCCGTCAATAACGTACAGTAGTCTCTTTTAGTATCCACCTGAGCGACCACCCCCGTAGCCACCACCACCGTAACTGTCTGAACCTCCATAGTCCCGGGAGCTGGAAACATTGCCCATCACATTCGTAGCGGCGTCACAGAACATACATGACAGCGTAGATACATATTACATCGATGAACATTCATATAAAGGTAGAGAGAGCCTTTGTACCTTGACTATCTTTTTAATTGATACATTTACACAAAAAAAGTTTTGAGTTTAGGGGGAATTAATAAAGTAAGTAGTCATTAACTGTTTAGGGAGTAGCAGAATTTTCTATATATGCAATTTGAAACATTACTTTTAGTTGTAAATAGAACTGTATTATACGAAGAAACCATTGTAATAAACCATTTTGTGATTTTTTTCTTCCAAATATAGAAAACCATGCAAACAAAATATATTATGTTCATTTTATATAATCAAATTAAGTGTTATCGTAGAGACATACGGGATATGAAGTGTGACGCACAGGTAAATGCCATGAGACGTGTGCATAGTCCAGTTATTCGTTGGTGCAGTTTATATTCGAGATGTTTCAGATCAAATGCGTTGTGTATCGAAGGTATGCAAATTAACCAAAGGTGAATAAAAGTTTGTTAAATAACGGTGGTAGCATTGATTTGACTTCGTTTCATTGCTATGCATTCGAATAACTTGAATGTAGACCAACTTATTTAAAAAAGTAATATTAAGTTTGCGATGTTACAACGCGGGATTGGAAGGAATTAAAGCTTGTAGATTTTCTAGTCAATTGACAAAAATGTACAAAATAGCGTGGGATAGTAAGCAGCAATTTCCGCCTCATCTGTCGAGAGCTTCAGAATGCGGTGTCATATTCTCACATTTTTATTTGCTTCAGATCTCTCTCATCCCTTCCAGCGTAGTTATATAATTATAAAAAGGGACCTGGCAAATTGTCTCATGACAGCGCAACATGGGGGGAAGGAACTAGATAAATACCTGCCACGTCCCACCGGGGAGCGACTGCGGTACCTGGAAGAAGAGTCTCGGCCACCTCCGTAGTAATCACTGCCTCCACCTCCTCCGCTCCCATAGCTGTCACGACCGCCATTGCGTTCGTAGCCACCCCCGCCGCGACTGGAGCTGTAGTC
>CABFOV010004166.1:0-20474 GCA_902141375.1 Timema poppense
TAATAATAATAATAATAATAATAATAATAATAATAATAATTTAAGCTTAAACAATGTTTGTGCAACAAGGTGAGAGGCACGCAACTTAAATTTGGATAATTTCATGAATGCCTATTTTTCACCAGTTTTATACTTAAATTTGATTGTTTTAAGAATTAATAATAACTACTGTATATTAATCATTTAATAATATCATCAATAACAATCTTTTTTAATATGTTAGTGAGATAGTAATACGTGACAATAAAACTAGTAGTGACTTTAACATTAATATAATTGGTTTAATTTCTTGAAGGGGGGTGCGCACCCCCCACGCCCCAATCCTGTATCCACCTCTGGTAAAGTAATGATCCATAGCTCTCATTTTAGACTCAATAATCAATAATTACCTATTTTGTTGGTCAAAATTAGGTGACCTGGTGGTCTAAGGGTAAGGTGCCGGACTTCTGTACTGGGAGTCCGGGGTTCAATCCTCGGTCCCGGCACATGTTTATCTGATTGCCAAACCTTTCCTTTACCTCTGACAAGAAGTGTATTAATCACAACTTGTGAATGTGTGGAATGCCAAGCCCCCACCATGGTTCGGATTCCACGTTCAACTGTAGGTCCTCCATTTCATCTCACAATCACCCTACCATTACACATTATAGTAAGTGCGTATAAACCAAACGGGTAGTAAGATGCGGTGATGATAATAATATTGGTCAAAATTTATAAAAGAGAAATTTATTAGCAATGTGATAACCATAAGATGTGCATCCTCTAATAAAATGCCAAAATTTTTAACCGGAAGTCAAAATTGTAATACGAAGTGTTGACCCTTGGAGACCCAATATCGTTATTTTGTATTGGTCCAAATGTACAAATGACTTTAAAAATAAAATTATAAAATGTAAAACCGTGAGCCAAAAAATGTTTATGTATGTAAAGCACAATTTGTTCTCGGATTCGCTAGTGTATATTATATTACTAATTTGAAGTAAATATCTCAAGTTTCAAACAACTGAGCGAGAAAGTACGTGCCATTTATTTCAACAAACCTTTGTTGGAATGAGAAGATAATGTAGGTCATTATCTTTGTAGTCTTTTTGCTTGTATTGTTGAAAGTACAGTACATACAGTACAGCCTGCATATACTTTCCACTCTTGTCTGGTTGTAAAATAAACATTCCTGGTGAGACACTGCAACTAGGCTGAAGAGGGATGCGTTATTTGGGGATAGCTTCTGAAGAAGATATTTGAAACCAATATTATATTTAGCGGAATGCAAGAGGTTATTTGTTAAAGGATTTTCATTGCCAATGTATATTTTAGCTTAAATATGCAAAATAGGTGTTTGATTTAGACGTGTGCATTTATTATGACCATTTTTTCATATTCTTTGGTCATTTTAAGTAATTTTTTTAGAATGTCTAAGTAATTCTTTTGACAATTTTTAGGTAATCAAGATCCGGGCCCTGGACTTATTAGTCTTAAGATTTATCTTTGCATTTCAAGTTGAAGTATCTCCTTTAGTTTATATTTGGATTGAAGTTGATATATTTCCTTGGTGATCAAGTTAGTTAGAAAACACATGAATACAATATTTAATAGTAAATACTAAATTATATTAATAGAAAATATCCGGTCTCCACGTGATTAAAGACTTCAGTCTCGTAATTAGTATCCGACCAGAGGTCATTCTTTTGGCCAAAGCTGAAGCAAATTTTTTTTTTTCACCTTCGGCCGAAGCTGAAGCAAAAAAGTCACATATATTGTGAAAAATCCCTATTTTTAAGTTCAATGCCATTTCTGTTGCATTTTAAATTTAAGATCGTGTTTATTTTAATAACAGGTCACATTTTTTATCTTTGATAAATAAAATAGAATATATTTCCAAAATTATGACACAATATAAATGTATGACAACAATACCAATCACTTCTTCCTCTTAATATTTGGCTTTGAAAAAGTTACTAATTTATGTTTTATTGCCATCCACTCCCGTACAAAATAATAGTAAGTTATCTTTTATGTATATAATAATGAATTACATTAGCCAAGGTTTGAGGGGAAATGTATTAATAAATCTGATAGTAGCACTATACTATAGTAAACACGGACCATGTGTCAGCACTACTCACTACTGACTAGTCTACCGACCGGGCGCCTAAATCTAACATGCAGTCAGTTGTCACGTGACCGCTCCCGCGCTGCAGTCACGAGCGTACATTAGGTAAGGTAGGTTAAATGAATCTTCGGCTTCGGTATAATTTTGGCCGAAGCCAATTATTTTGCCGAAGGTGCAATTTATAGCCGAAGGTGGACAAAGCCGAAACCTAAGCCGAATGTTCGGACAGACACTACTCATAATAGACGCAAATAGTTTTTTAGGAGAAACATATACTTACATTGTTCGGCCTAGGTTCAAAAAATGTCCCTACCAAATTTTGTTTATATGGGTCCAAGAATTTGGCAGTAATAGCGGGAATGATCAAACGTCAAACAATCTAGCAAAAACAGGAACTTCTACTTGCTCAATTTATCTTATTCATAGAGTCATAGTGTTAATTAATAAAAATTTCTTTTTTCATAATTCGTATAGTTACAAAGAATCCGTATCGAAGGACTTACGGAATAGGTCATAAACTTTTTTTTAATTTTGCTAGCTGGTGTCGTGGAGGTTGGAGTTTGAATTCTGGTTGAGAATATTAAAGGTAGCTCTTCTTAGATGGTTCTACACTCTANTTTGGATATATTTCCTCTAATTTCTACCTTCCTCCTCCTTACTCTTACTAGTGTAAATATGAGGATATCCTGGACGAGTGTACGTGGTAGACAAAATAATACAGGCATATTTATTATAGTCAAACCAACACACATTTTTTCCATTTCTACCCACACAACTACTCAATACAAAATCTCAAAGGTATAGCTAAATTAACTATATTTTTAGTACTCATCCTTCGGAAATTTTTTGAGAATTTGATGCTTTTAAAAGCTATTTTAATAAATGCCCCCATAATTTAAAAAAAAAAAGATTCCTTAGAATATATTTGGAATGGTTGTCATACAGTTATTTTTTTAAATTTGAAATATCCTATAAGCATTTTAAAGTATTCTTCACCCAATTTTTTTAAATCGGAAACTTAGATGCCGCTTGAAGATATTTGAAGTGGTCTTACCACAACACATGTTTTTTAAACTGAATGCCTTTAGAAGCCAATTAGAGTGATATTTGCCTGACAATTTTTTGTAAAGTGAATGCCTCTATAAGTTATTTAAAGTTTGATACAAGGTCATCTTTAAGCTTAATATTAAAAACTTTGGAAACTTTTGGGGTTAGGTGAGGTTGAGCTCCATAAACACCCTCCCTAAGCCCATGGCCATCGTGTTTTAAACCTAAGAACCCAATCCCGTCTGTACGCCACTGGATGCGAACCAATATCCACCACTTACGAGATACATTATTATTTCATAGCTCCCATTGTTTTTGGACTAATTAAAAATTAATGGAGAGGGGAAGATTGAAAAAGAGGGAAAATAGGTCACGGCAATATTATCTAAAGTAAACACAGCATTCCATAAATTTTCAATATTTACCTTCTCCGGGAAATGTAGCTGTAGATGTGTTCAAAATTGTGTTATCTTCTCATTAAAAATATAATCACTTAGTTCTTAAAAAGAATAATTTTTTAAGTCTAGTAATATTTATTAAGATAAATATTAATCAAAATTGGTATTTGTATAACTATTTAAATGTATGCGTTAGGTTTATCCCAACCCCTTATTATAAATATTAATTAACCATGTATCTCTTCATATTTTGGTAAAAGATCGGATGCTTAAAAGTATAAGGAGAAGTATACAATCTTCAGAATATCAATATATTTACACTAACGAGGTAGGAAAGAGGTAGAATTAAAGGAAATATAGCCACTTTTGCACAGTGAGAGAGAGTAGATAATAATAGAGTTTTTATTTGGACAAAATTAAGGCCAGCGTATTTGTTTACACTTTAATATTTATATATAATATAAATTTATACTTGTGATTTAATAATATAATTAATAAACTCCATGGTGTCAGCCCGCAATCAAGCCATGCATTCATAGCGGCCGCAGTCTGTCGGTGAATATAGTGCCAACTTATACGAATAGAGGGTGTCAAGTGGTCAGCACAATGAACACACTGGCCAATTATTTTAATTATCTTTTCTACGCCGGAGTCAATTTATTTTAAAATTCAAGTATCTCCTCAATAGTCTTAACAAAGCTGAGTTGACTCCATTTCAGACCCATTAAGAATGCTGTAGATTGAACCCGGGACCTCTATATCCGTATACAGGAACTCTTACCACTATATTAAAGAGTCGGTCTGTAATATATAATAGTAAACTAATTTATAATATACCTAGAAAAATATTTAAATACAGTATTAAACACATATATCTTTACCTAATAAAGTACATTTATATACATACTTTACAGTATTTTACAATGTATCAACAATGTCTTATACACTAATTAAAATATAAATAAATTAATAAAAACAAAACTAAAGATAGGAGAGAGAAAATGTTAATAGACAACTTAAGAAAAATTACCCTTGGTATACCTGGGTGAAATTCGAAGCCCAGTCTCCAACATCACTGGTGAATGATAGAAAAGGAGATTAACGCCCTAGTACGAACACATGCACCCATCAGTGGGTGTTTTAATGATTTTAATCCTTGTACATTTATAAACCGAAATAGTGGGAGTGGAAATTGACATACATTTGTAATGTGTGACGTTGTTCACGCATGAACGATCGGACATGTGGCACGCAACTATCATTCACTAGTTTACATTTGTCCTGGTAATAGCATGCAATATTCCTAAGTTTAATAGTAAATAATTAAAAAAATTAACCCTTGTTGAGGACAAATACACGGTAGATGTTCCCTCTTTTTTTTTTTTAAGCGTCACGGGTCAAAGCACTCAAAGGGGTGTAGCATTGAGAGTAATTCCATATCTATTTATTTTCTGAAAATGTTTGCTTAAAATACCGGCGAGATAAAATAGTATTTGTTTACATTTACTCGGTACTTTTAGTTAACCTCAAACGGAGTTTTAAGACGTTACGTCGCGAGACATGACTGCATGATTGATGGCCTAGTTATTTCAGGGGCAATGAAAACTAGAGTTCTAACAGCAAAAGGAGTTTTTGGTGCAACACCGCGGGACTTGACTGCATGGGTAGTGGCCTAGGAAGTCCAGGGGGACTTAAAACTACAGTTCTAACGGCAAAAGATGTTTTTTGGTGCAACACCGCGGGACTTGACTGCATGGGTGGTGGCCTAGGAGGTCCTGGCGCACTTAAAACTACAGTACTAACTGCAAAAGATGTTTTTTGGTGCAACACCACGGGACTTGACTGCATGGGTAGTGGCCTAGGAAATCCTGGGGCACTTGAAATTACAGTTCTAACGGCAAAAGATGTTTTTTGGTGCAACACCGCGGGACTTGACTGCATGGGTAGTGGCCTAGGAAGTCCTGGGGCACTTGAAATTACAGTTCTAACTGCAAACGGAGTTTATTGACGCAACACCGCAGCTAAAAAATAATTATTATATTTTATTTCAATACATACTCTTTTCCCATTTCCTTGTAGGCTTGAAAGTTGAACTATCAATACATGATACTCTTTGTTTTGTGCGTGTAGTAGCTTAAGTAACTTAGTGTCGTTCAGCATCTAGCAGGATATTCGAAGATCTCACCACTGGAAAATCTGTTTGTTGAAAACTTGAATCTTTAGATCACGTAACCACCTCAAGGATGGTAGTGCAAGTTGTTGATGGTCTGAACGCTCATCAAGATGAACAGAATAAAAATAAATGTTACGGTGCACTGCACAAACTTTCTTTCTCTTTTATCTCAAAATACAGACATTTTCTAGAAACTCCTAAGATGTGTGAAACGAGATAATATACATTGCTACCCTTCACCAAAGAGCATGAATTAAATTAAATTCATTGTTACAGAAACATTTAGACAAGAGGACCATTTTTGTCCACCAAAAAGTATAAAAATTAAATTTACATTTCAGGTACGTTGATAAAAAAATTGTTTATAACTCAGACATTATTGATTTTATAAAATAAAATAAAAATTCAAATAAAGGATTTTTATTGTTAATGTACTACAAGTTTACAATGATAAGCTATTCTTGTTCTCAAATAGCTGAGGAGATATTATCAACATTGAAAATTTCAGCTAGTGCTAAGTATCCTTAAAGTTATTTTGATTAGTAAATTCGAATTTACATTTTGATTGTGATGTCTATCAATGTCTCCACCGTGGTTCGGATTCCACGTTAAACTGTAGGTCCTTCATTTCATCTCACAATCACCTTACCATTGCACATTAGCGTAAGTGCGTATAACCCGAACGGGTAGTAAGACGCGGTGCTAATAATAATCTATCAATGTCTAGATACAAAAATGTAATTAAAATCTATAGAATGGAGTTTAAGAAAATTGATTTTTCTTTTTTCGCCCTTAAGTGAACTAGTCTTAATATTAAGGTTGGGTAACTAATTCCAAAACTCCTTGGGGAAAACTTATGAAAACCCAAAATAACAAGTTTTAGCCCGATCAATAAAATAGTTTTGGCTCTAAGATAGGATACAGAGAAGCAGACAGATGGCATTGCAAAATTCACTTTTTCAGTTTCAGGGGGTCATGAAACCTCGGCATATATCAAAACCTCAAGTTATATTTTTTCAAAGATCACAATCCTTCTTTCTCCGGGGGGTGGAGAGAAAAAAAAAAAAATTAAGTATAAAAATTAGACAGTGGGTATAAAAGAAGGATTTTTTTTAACACCGCCTGCCCAAGCGCGCAATCACAGGCTAATGAATATTAACTAGATCTGCTTGCCCTCTGTGAAGGCAACGCCGCTTTAAAGAGATGCTTGACGAATCCTATGGCGCCGAATAGCTTATAGTGGCAATTTAAACACTACAAACAATGCAAGATATATTTTACTACTTATCGAGAATACACACACACACATATTTACAATAGTGGAGAGTTTATAGTAAATGTGCACTCATTTTCGTGAATATGAGTGGAAAATATTATAGGATTTGATACTTTCAGATACTGTTGGCCAGGATTCGACTCCCGACCTATTAATCATCATCAATCCAACATATAACTAGAACTACGCTTTAAACCAAGTGACAACTTATGCTGACTGCAAGATAAATTAAAATATATACTTATATAAGGCTTTTAATCTTTATTCTTTTAGCTAAACAATATATTAGGATATGCAAAAAAACATATTTTAGAGTAGATTTTTTTTAGTGGTAATAATTAATTAGAATATGTTGTAGATAAAAATATATTATTTGAAAAGTGTAGATTTTTGTTAAAAATAATTTTAGCTTTTTGGAGGGAACGGGAGTTGTTTGGTGGATTTATTTTATAAATTTAATTCTGCCCTCTTAATTAAGATCAGTGGACCACTGAAAGCTTACACCTTTTATTTAGATAGAGATACAATTTTACACTTTAACTTTTATAATTTTTATTTAGAAATAAAATATTTTAAATTTTTTATAGTTATAGTTTTATGTTTCAAAAAAAGTTTAAAGTAAAATATCTATTTGATAAAAAAAAACAATGGAACGAAAATAAATTTACGAACGACACCCCTGCCCATTCTAGTATTTATTTTATATGGGAGAGTCAATACTGAGGCTGTTGTGCACCCCTGGTCAACTCTAGCGTGTTTCGTGAGAAAGTGGAGGGTAAAGGTTTTTAATTGACAAGGGCAGTAAGGGAGCACCATTTCCCACTTCTATTACGTTTCAGCGTAGAAATTGTAATTACATCCTGTTTGTTTGGAGCTTTGATACTATTCAAAGAATTATTAATACACACTGTCAGATAAAATATTATACTTCTTAAATAATTATTTCGTAATTTTCTAAGCTAAGTCTTTTTTGTCAATAAAAATATCGCAACTGGTTTTAAATTACAACCCTTTTAACTGGTGGGAATAAGTTAATCATATTTTTGAGGACTTCCAAAGCGTATGTATTTAAAGTGATATTATTATTAAACCTCTACAATCAGAAATTTGTCACTATAATTCCTCCTACATTTCTAAACTTATTTGAAACGTTGAGATCTTAATCTTTTCGTCGTGACCTGCAGATTTGTAACTAGTTGACGAAATTTTGAAAACTGCGTCCATGAAGAAGTTTATTTTATATATTTATATATATATATACTTCCTTATTAATATATATATTTATATAAATATATATAAAATAAAGTTTTTGGCTTTATAAAAGGTCAGCTAACATATTCCTGAGAATAATTCTTAAAATTATGGCCATTAGTTGCAAATCTGTAGGGCTAAACTAAATAATTAAGACCTTGATAGCTACAATCCGTTCAGAAATTGTAGGAGGAGTTGTGGTGAAAATTTTATTTTTAGTTACAAAATTGCTCAAATCCACTTAAAATTCAAGTATCTATTCTCAACACATTGGTTTCAATTATATTATTAATTATTAATCCAACTTGTAAGAAGTACCCGGATTGCCCGGAACAAATAGCATATGGTAGAAATAGTAAAAAAAGAACAAAAAGTATAAAAAATAAAGCTAATAATTTTTTTTCAAAACAGTAAGTAAAATGGTAAACAGTTTAATCCGGATTAAAAGGCTAAAAAAGGGTAAATAGAGCATCAAATCAAGGGGGGAAGTGTATTATTTGAGAGCAAAAAGGGTACAAAGGTGTAAATATAACGTAAAGGTCAAAAAAGTAAAAGGGAAATAACATAAAAAAAATTAAGAATTTTTGTTGCCATTTTTAAACTACCATTTTACCCAGTTACTCTTTTTAAACATTTTGCACAATTTTCTCTTACCAACCTTTAAGTTAATTTCGCAATTTTGCTATTTTTACACTTTTTGTTCTTTTTTAACCTTTGAACCTTCTTGTACATCTCCCAATTTTACCCTTTTTTGCCCTTTTACTATTTTTGCCCTTTTACTCCTTTCACCCTTCAACCCGTTTTCTTTCTAAGTAAATTTGGCCCATTATACTCTTTTTGCCATTTGACACTTTCTTCCCTTTTAATTCCTTTTCCACGTTTTATCCCTTTTTCCCTTCTTAACCTATTTAAAACGTTTTGACTATTTGACCATATTAATTATTTTTACCATTGGTACAAAGTTTGTCCTCTTTTTAAATTCTATTAGATTTACTTTTTACCCTTCTTACACCTCTTGTGTGAAGTACCCGTCTTTGTCTGTCTGGGTGAAATACTTTAAGGTAGAAACGTTAAAAAAATAAAAATGTGCCAAAAGAATAAAAATTAAATATAATCAATTATGTATGGTTTTTAAAATGTTAAGTAATAAGAGAAAAAAGCTTTAATAAGATAAAAAGGGCAATAAGGAAAAATGGTAAAATAATTGTAAGAAGGGCAAAAAGTAAATCTAATAAAATAAAGGTCAAAAGGTGTAAGAATCTCATAGAAAGGTAGCGTTCTATAATAGTTGTATCAATTCCAAGCTCTTCCATTTACGGTGCTTAATTTTTTAAATTAGATATGTTCAGACGTCAATAGGCTCTCCGGGAATTTATATTGACTCACATGTGGAAATTCTATTTTATATCATACCAAAAGTGTTTTTAATTAGTTTTAGATACCTTGAGGAAACCCCCTTCCCCATTTACGGCTTCTTCATTTTGAAATTTAAGGATCAGACAATAAAGGTTGTTTAAGGTGGTTCTTATACCAGCCTGACAAATTTTAATCTTCAACCACATTGTAAAATTATTAACTGGAATATTGCTCGAAGATACAGAATCTGCTCTTCATCTTTCTCGATTAGGCAATGATCTGTTAGGAACAGGCAGTGTAGTAGATTTAGTATATGGACAAAATATCAAGTAACCCATCGCTGACAAAACTATCATGGCAAAATCAATTTTGGCTTCAAAAAATAAAGACTTTGCCAATATTAACAACGAAATTCTAGGGAAATTTCCTGGTGATATTAGGAATTATTATATTGGTGTTGTTAGCGATTATATCAGTGAACAACTTCCGTTTCCTTACACATCATTTAATCAGTCTGAAAGTAATTTAACTGCCCACGCACATGCTGAAGCTCAAATAAAACGCATTTGTGTGTGTCATTCTTAACTTAAACACAATGATAGGTCTGATAAACGCTATCAAAATACGAGTGAAACAAATGGACAGTAACTCCATCGATTGCAAAGTACTGACTGGGGCATCACGCAGAGGAACGAGAAATTATCACCCTCTGAAAATGTGTTGCCATTCAAGTTACAATGCACTCAGTTTCCATTGAGCGTTTCTTTCGTCATGACCATTAATAAGTGTCAAGGTCAAACTCTTATGAAAGTTGAGCTAGCCTGATTATTGCCTAAACCTGTCTTTGAACATGGACAATTATACGTTGCACTCATGACGTAAAAACATTTCGAACTGAAGAAAAGATATTCGGTTTAGAGCACAATGTGTTTTACACATACAAAGTTGTTTATAAAGAGGTTTTCTAATGTATTTATTTGCAGAATTGGCTAATTAAAATATAGCCTATGTAGACGATTAATTTGACTTCATTGAAGTATATAATTTGTCAGAAAAAAAATTAGAATTTAAAAATGCCTGATGCAAAAATTTATGTTATTCGGATTTACAGGAAAAAATCAGATTTTTTTTTAACTTTTACCCTTTTAGCCCTTTTAAATCTTTTTGCCCTTTAAGTAAATTTTGCCCATTTACATAGTAAAATTATTAAGTTTTCATTAACTTAAGATAAGAAAACTATTAAATCTTTTTGCCCTTTAAGTAAATTTTACCCATTTACATAGTAAAATTATTAAGTTTTCATTAACTTAAGATAAGAAAACTAAAGGCTATTCTTTTTTCAACCAGTTTCCCTCACTCACTTGGGTTATAGGCTTATATAATAAATTCGCAAATGTGATATGAATGAAATGTATCCTTAATTAAGTGGAGGGAGATTAGGAAACAATTTAAGGAAAAAACAGCCACTGTACACCCTGACGAGATTCCAACCCCGAACTCCCCACGCCGAAAAACCAAACTAAATTAGTCTAAAATGTATACAGTATGCCCACCAATATGAGTTTCAAAGTTAACAACTAGATTATTTTTTTAATGTGTGTAAAAGTGTGTTATCTAATTATGGTTATGTTTTCTTAATTTAACACAATGGTTAGTAATTACTTTGTCTGTAGGTAAGGGGGTGAGGGGAATACCTTATAGTAAGTGAATACGAGATAGCGTGCCTAGGAGAGAGGGATGGAAAAACAACACCGTAGAGAATCCAGCCGAGATCCAAACCCCAACCTCTCCTCGTGTCTTGGTAATTCGGTATATTGCGCTCCTAACGCTT
This sequence comes from Timema poppense, assembly GCA_902141375.1. Taxonomy (NCBI): domain Eukaryota; kingdom Metazoa; phylum Arthropoda; class Insecta; order Phasmatodea; family Timematidae; genus Timema; species Timema poppense. The sequence goes on from CABFOV010004166.1 coordinate 11,443, forward strand.
TAGGCTATGTAAACACCGGCGTAGTTATCAAGCTGCTTGTGAATGAATGGAGAGCTAACAGCGTACGTACGAGACTTCGGCGTGCGCCACGCGTTCATCCCTGACTTCTTGGGTGAAATGAGGTGCAGGAGTCAAAGGCAGGAACGGCAGTTGGGGAAAAGTGGTAGGTAGGGGTCATAGGCTGCGCAGGGTGCAATATCTATGGAAGGTAGTCAGAATGAAATATACTAGTAGTTCTGGGAACGGTGAACCTCGTTCCCTCCAGGTTTTTAAGTTAAAGTATTTTTAAGTGACGTAATTTCGAAGACATATTCACTTTAGGAAGATATCCAAGATCAGAGTGATTGAGATTTATTTTATTGGTGAAAGTTTAACCAATATAAATAAATCAATTAAATGGTAATAAGATTTCTCTTTGGATACGTTTTTCTTTGGATTTCAAGTTGAAATATCTTCTATAATTTCTCTTTGTATTTGAAGCTACTATTTTCCCTTAGTGATCAAGTTAGAGAGAAAACTAATAATACTATACTAAATAGTATATTATATTCATAGAGCATAACCCTTGGCCATGTGGCTTAAGATTCCAGTTTTGCAATGTATATCAAAATTCAAATAAATACACATGAACTACTCAATCGATTTCTTAAAAATTTAAATTCAAATCACTTGGGAAAAGAAACCCTTTTGAGCCACCACCGAATTGAAATAGATAGCTATATCAAAAAACCATAATACATACATATTTCAGCCTATGCTCAAAGAACGTCCCTGCCCAATCTCTAGGCATAGGTCTAGTCTAGGTATTTTACAGTAATTGTGGTACAAACAGAAAAACGAAAAGTCAAACTAACATGTTAGAACAGGCCCTTGTCTCGTTTGGTCAATTATATATACTCCATTCACGGTAGAAATTACTCTCTGAAAGCTATTTTTCCGTCCAATATCCTACTAAATAATAGATTTCTGGTAGGGAAAACAATTTCTACGCTGAAAATACTTTACTTCTCTCGTGTATGTGTTTTTGTATTTGGGTATCTTACAAGTGCATTTCTAGGACAAGACTTAAAAGCTAAGTAACATTAAATACTTAGCATCCAAGTCTTAAAGAGAATAGAATGCACCCATAAACAAATATGATATCCTTTGATTTGGAATACTGACTCAAACCAAGATTCCTAGTGAGCATATTCATCCACCCTTATCATTCAGACCCGTGAAAATATTCTTCGTAGCCTAAAAATGTTTCGGATGGTCAACTTATTTCAATATGCATCCCCCGTATNATTGAGACTGCCCATTTCACGAATTGGAAAAATTTCTGTTCATTTTCATGAACCGAACTTTTTATATTGAGCATTTAATGAACTGGGCAAAACTGTAATAGATCTAGCCCATTAAATTAACTGTAATTTATTGTAGCCTACACTCTAATACAAAATTAACTGAAATTTAGCTAAAGGTATTATACTAAACTAAAAGTTAAACTAACTTAGAACAAACCCGTTTTTCGCTTGTCAATTTAATGGACCGGGCAAAAACTCATCCAGTTCGTGAAATGGGTAACAATTGGAGCTAACCAGTTCATGAAATAGCCAGTTAATGAATTAGGCAGCAAAAGCTCTATCCAATTAATAAACCGGACGAGTTTCTGCCCAATCCATGAAATGAACAATCGAAGAAGCCAGTTCATGGAATGAGCAGAAATTTACCCAATTCATTAAGTTGTCAATTTCACTTTTGGGGTTTAACAAATTCCCGTCTGTTCGTCAAGACTCAAGAACAAACGTACGTTATGTTCACCTATTTAATGTCCATCCTTGAGGAGCACGAAAATATGTAGCTACCCCTGCACATGTTACTACCCATTAGAATTTTTCAAAACCTACACTAACTTACGAACATAATATGAAGAAGGCGAACATTAAATAAATGTACCAGCATGTGTTTTAGTTCAGAGGCCAGAGTGTTTTTAAACATAGCTCAGCAAGCCCTCACTTGTGAATAACTATGTGCTAATGACCCGCCTCGGTGGCGTAGTTGGCTAACGCGCTAGTCGTGTTGAGCTCGACTGCTGAGGACGGGGAGATCGAGGTTAAAATCTCGGTCGGGTGAACTGGGGGTGGTTTTTCCTAAATGGTTTTCCACTCTCCCTCCACGCAAATGCGGGTTCACTTCCTCCAATTCAACCTTTTCAATTCCTAATCCATTAGCGTAATTAGTACTTAAAGCCTATAACCCGAATGGGTAGTAAGACGTGGTGCTAGTATTATTATTATTATTATTATTATTATTATTATTATTATGTGCTAATGTTAGTATTAGGCGTGTTGCCATATTTATACTAGTGCCTAGGCCCTGTGGTGATATATTGTGTGTGTATGTGTGTGTAGAAAGTACACGTTAAATGACATAATTGAAAAGTATAAAACGCAGCCTCAGCATCTACCTATCATAGTTATTGCACCATGGTCTTCTTGATGGATGGGACACGTTAAGCGGCGGGCTTTGGGCTGTGTTTTGTTTGGAGTGCGCGAAGCTACATCGCGCATGTCTAGCGTCACGTGGTGTGTGAGAGACGCTATCGAGCGGGCGTCGCGACGTCACGTGACTGCGGCATGAGGATATCGATGTAGAGTGTGGGGAAATAGGAGGAGGAGGAAGGGATTCAAACTGTAGACCTTGAGCCAACAGATACACGTCATCGAATAAAGATACACTCATACATTCACTCATTATTATTATTATTATTATTATTATTATTATTATTATTATAAATACACAGTGCTAGCCTATTAAATATTATTTATCATTTAAAAATTAAAAATAAATTTAAAATGAGACGGCTTGTAAATATAAACCTTGAAAAAAAAGAAAATTATTTCAAATATTTATAGTTTTTATGTGTATTATTATTATTATTATTACCACCACGTCTTACTACCCGTTCGGGTTATACGCACTTACGCTAATGTGTAATGGTAGGGTGATTGTGAGATGAAATGGAGGACCTACGGTTTAACGTGGGATCCGAACCACGGTGGAGGCCTGGTATTCCCCACATTCACAAGTTGTGATTAATACACAGTTTTTATGTGAACAATTTTGATTACCCTGTAAATGTCATATTGATATTCACATTTTTTTTGCGCACAGCCTAATGTAGTAAATAAATAATTGTTTTTTAAATAAAGTGTAGGCCCCATTAGTAAGTAACTAACCTAATGGAGTGCAGAAAAACGCTCAGAAACTTCACGTTATTTCAGAAGGGTTTTGTTATTTCTAAGTAAAGTTCAAACTAAAATGAATGTGAAAGGTAAAACATGTCCCTAAAGAGTTACAAATCTTACAATTTAGGATACGGTTGGACAAACATCATTTTGATTCGTCAATCACGGTATTGTCAATCCGCTTGATCATAGATCAAGAAAAATTTGTGTTGCAAAAAAGTTAATTATAGATTAAAATCTACGATCCCCTAACAATATATTTAATAAAATAATCAAGTTAAACAAACATGGCAACATTGTAAAAAGAACTATTTGAAAAATCATATTGGGAAATGACCTTAATTTATAGATAAGTTTGGTTATGAATTATAAACATTGTTTTTCTGGTAGCCTAGGCTGCCTTATATTTATATATTCATTTCAATAAATTACAATATCGGGAACTTTCCTTAATGAAATGTGTTTAAATAATTTTTAGGGATATTAATAAATAAACACAATAAAATGTACTCAGTATAAACCTCATCTCCAATTTTATTTCTCTTTGATTAAATAAAATCTCTTTTCTTCCCTGTAACTGCTTTGGATCTCAATCTTTCTCTATAGCTTCATTTTCATCTTAACTCAATCTTTAGAACCTTTAATTGACACTATTATCCTTAAAAATAAATCATACTAAAATAAATATATAAAATACACTCTTAGGTTAAATTAATCATTAAAATAAGTATTCAAAAACTAATTCATTAAATAAAATCTAAAGGTTTTGTCTTCCATTAACTAGATGATCAGAGAATCAAACAGTCGATGCCTCATCCTCCTCGTTGTTAATGTTGCAACTTAAAATTAGGTTTAAGACATTTATTGGAGCTCAAGTTATATTTTATCTCTGATCAAGCCACTGATTATTGTTTGTGCAACCACCCTAAGTCATATGATTTTTTAAAGAAACATAAAAAGATGATCTTAGTTTCTCATCAAGAACGTTTCATGCAAAGTGTTGTAGTTCTGATATCAAAGTAAATGTTAGAAACATAGATATAGTCTTCCTCAAATAAGATATTTTGTAAAGGATCATAGCGGAGGATTTAAATATAATTGAGGGGGTATGGACAAACATTATAACCATCATTATATGATGAAATATTTTAGCAGTGATATCTGTTAGTTTACCTCTTGAACTAAAAGATGTTTTTATAGCCAAGTCACCCGCCTTGGTGGCGTATTTAGCTAACACGCTAGTTTCGTGTTGAGCTAGACTGTCGAGGACTGGGAGATGGAGGCTCGAATCTCACTCGAGTGAACTGAGGGTGGATTTTCCTAAATGGCTTTCCACACAAAGGCGGCTTCACTTCCTCTATATTCAACCATCATAATTCCTAACCCATTAGCTTAATTAGTTTTTAAGCGTACAACCTGAACGGGTAGTAAGATGCGGTGCTAAGTATTATTATCATTATCATTATCATTATCATTATTATTACTATTATAGCAAAATCAAGACCTTGAGTATAGCTAATATCGACGAATATTTTATCTATTTTTTATAGCTTGATTTTAAGATTTCATAGAATTTTGAACAATGAATATAACCTATATAAATTAATTAGGGTTATCATATTTTTAACCCAACCCTCTCAATTGAGGATTGTTTTAGCGAATTTTGTAACTTAAGAACAACCATTCCCATAAGAAATACCTTGGTTCGAGGATATTTTTCTTTAAATAGGTGGTACCCTTAAAGTGTAGTGCCAGAATCTTAAAACATGTTGTCTCAATTCCGGGTGCTGCTTGTTGATGATAAATATATTTACCGTTTGGGAACATGTTTGTCATGATGTTAAATTGGTAAATATCTACGCGCCAGGCTTACATAATATCATAGACATGGATAGTTCCTATGCTAATGTTGATATTTGCAGTTTAAAGTGAAAATTAAATAACTCAGTCGTTTTAGTTATTTTTTAAAGGATATTATTAGTGGTGTGCCAGACTAAAAAATACCTCGATTGATACAAGAGAAAATCATCTATAAGTCGTGTCGAAAAAATGTGAATTTCAAAATTCGTGAAATTTGAAAAGAAAAAAAATCAAATAACTGCTCTGAAAAATTTTCAAAATATAATCAGAATTTATTATTTCTAATAGCCTACCGTAAAGGCCTGAAAATAAGCTGCATTTTTCCCCAAAAACAACCTTCATTAAGAAATATATTGGTTATAAATATTGTTTTTCAATATCAAACTTTGACATATACTGCTGCATTACAAAATTTAAATATAAATTATATACATTACAGCTATCACTATTTTATTAATTGCATTTAAATTGTGTACGAGATATTTCTTAAGTTTTTGAATGTAATAGTCAAACCAAAGCATGCGCTAGCCCAGATAGATGTCAACAAAAACCCTAGCACTCAATAAACTATATTTACTTAATTTACTTTGGGGCTCTTTTCTCCTTGTACCCACGACTTTAACTCCCCGCCTAAAATATCTTCCTCCCCATCCCACCACACATATTTATAAACAATTCTGTTGGTTTCAAAGTTTTGTCAAACTCGAACAACTCAACTGAAAATCCGGCGATATCAATTTCCTCAGTGCGCATGCGCTGACTTGATAATTCAGGCTACTGCCCACGACGAAACAATTCATTTTGGATAGTACATATTATATTTTCTTAAATTTTATAGTAAGATATTTCTTATAGGCTAGTTAACACTTTTCAAGTGTTATAATTCTACATAAACATGAATTGTTACTTAAAAAAAAGCTTTCTTTTTTAAAAAGAAGTTTTTGCATTTTCTAAATCAAATCAATTATTAATATTAATTGTGTGTACTTCCATCACATTTTTATATTGATTTCCCAACTACTCCTTCAATTAATGGGAATATGTTTTTTTAATATGTTTTAAAATCTTGAAACAACCAGATTTATTTTATTTGAAACGTTCTTTGTATACCTTGTAAGAGTAAATAATTGGTATAATGTATATTATTACTTTAAAAAAAATCCATCTGCGTACTTAATTTATATAATTCCGATTTGAACACCATCTTCATTAATTTCAAATGTTATTATCATACTAAAATATGGTATATTTATAAAAATATAATTCAACTCGGGACAAATATTTAGATTACTGTGGGATAAACTATATTGGTTTTGTTATACAAAGTAGAGTAGTTTTTACATTTAAAGGAATTTTGGACCAGTCCCTAATCACACCAACGAATATTTAAAAAAATATTTCCGTGGCCACGAAACTTCCCCAGGCGTTTCCACGAATGAAACGGATTTGTTGTACATTTCTCACTCCAATTATTGTACGTAACGTATTCCATACCACCCTCCCCCTCCTTCCCCATCCTATTCCTTCCACTTCTCTCCGCCCATTAATTACTCTACAGTATAGAGTCCATCCACCCACCCTCTCTAAAAGTACTTGTTATTGTTTTTGTCAGGCCCAGTGCTCCTGATAACAGGACGACATGAAACATGAAGAGGTATTCTGACGGTGACATCAGCAGATACTCCCAACTCTTTCATGACATAGTGAATTATCTGTCGACTTTAGTGTGTAAACGTGTGTGACTTTTCCCGTATTGCGTGAAGATACCAAACAACGGAAATCAATTCCAAAGTATCATAAAATATACCAAATAAAAGCAAGGATAGCGAAATATTTTGAAAAAAATTCATAATCTCCTAATAACCATGTCAAGGGGGCTAATATATGCGCTATGGCTGAGAATATAGTACCACTACCTTAGGTTAAGTTGATTTAATAGCCATGGTCTGATCCACAGTTAGAACCAATAAACTGTATTTTTTTATTAGATATATATATTTAGCACCCCTTATTACTACCAGTTTAGGTTATACATATATATACTAATTACGCCAATGAGCTAGGGATGAGGAAGGTCGAATTATTTTGAAGGATGTACACCTACATCTACGTGGAGAGTGAGTGGAAACAAATTTAGGAAAAACACCCTCATTACACCTGATTGGGATTGAACACTGATCTCCCCATCGTTGGCAGTTGATTGCGAGAGTGACGCCTTAGACTTTGCGTACATCGAAGCAAGTCCAAATAAATTCATTATCCATGTATCATTACAAGGCAATTACAATTATATATTTGTTTTTAGCTGCCCTAACATTAAAATATGAGAACAAATTTATTAAATAATGTATATAATTAATAACTTTTATGTTAAACATATCTTTTGAAAACACATTTAATCAATTTGATTATTTTATTAATTTTAATAAATTTAATTCATTAAAATATTAATGATATAAAAATAAATAGCCCAAAATAAAAATTAAATAATTTAAATAAAAGGGAATACATTGTTTTCAAGTTAAGGTTATTAAATTAGCATAACTAAATTGAGGTAAAGTTCAAACCACCCAAATGTAGATAAATGATAATAATGATAACATTTAATAAAATTGTAGACATAATATATAAACCTAAAAAAAACACAAAATAGTAGAATATTTTGCCAAAATCTTGGATTGAATAGCTATCTAATAGTCTTAATATACTACACGAATTTTTATTGGCATATAAGGGCAAGTTTGTAACACTAAGTGAACAATAAAGTTTGGTACTGAGGGAACAATAAAGCTTGGTACTTTTTACATAACATACTATTTCCAGCCGATGGTCTGGGTCAGTTTTTTATTCAAGCCATATAATAATGTTCCACTACCGGTTGACTAGGACTGTCGTAGCTTAATATATTTTATAATCTAACTTATGACCAAGACAGGCACATCATCCAATTCCCGGTCGTTAATCTATCAGTGTGAATGTGTAAACCCATATTTTCATCAATCATGAATTTTTCGTATATGGCGGGAATCTAACCCGGGACCCTTTGCTCAGTAGGCAAACGAGCTATCAACTGAGCTAAGCTGTTCGACTAAAGTTTGGTACTGAGGGAACAATATAACAAAATCTCATCGAGGCTTATTTGTCTTAAAAACAACCCACGAGCTTTCCGTGACATACAAGATATGACGCTTATTCCAAGTCACATATTGTCCCCGCTCTTATTCCTTAAAATACATGAGGTCACGTGCGATTGCATCATTGCGGCATAGGATGGTACTGAGTGAAACACAAGTCCATCTATTTATGGACGATTCTCAACCACCTTTACCTGCAAACTCTCCTTCATTGACCCCCACCATCATCATCTCAATAGCTGTACCTCTTTCTGAAAAATATACATAAAGGTCAACGTTTTGTTTCTTTACAACATGAAATCATAGTACAAAAACTTTAATATGGAGAATTTATTTGTAGCTATATTTATGATTTTTTAGTAACGTTAGTGATCATACATAATATCTTTGGTTAAATTTTGATTTTACATCAATCTTATAATTATAAATCATGTTTGGAGAAAACATAATGCTCGCTCCCTCCTATTATGTTTGAAAATTCAATTTTGACCATTTTTCGTAATACTGAAGCTAACGACTGCATTTAAATTGCGTCCTAAAATAAAATGTTTACACCAAGTGCGTCCTTGTTTTAAAAAAAGGTTAACTCTAAGTTATAATAATAATAATAATTATTATTATTAGCACCACGTCTTACTACCCGTTCGGGTTATACGCACTTACGCTAATGTGTAATGGTAGGGTGATTGTGAGATGAAATGAAGGACCTACAGTTTAACGTGGAATCCGAACCACGGTGGAGGCCTGGCATTCCCCACATTCACAAGATGTCTTGTCAGAGGTGAAGGAAGGGTTTGGTAATCAGATA
>CABFOV010004166.1:20588-55753 GCA_902141375.1 Timema poppense
ACCAAGTTATAATTCAATAATCTAAATGCTTACCTGTTCTTAAATCCCTTATTATATATAGTACGTACTCGTATTATGACAAATAATAATTAAAAACGATATATTGTGTTTTTAGAGGTTAAAATTTATAAAAAAATTAGTAAATCATGGAATTTTCTTGGTAAAATAATTGAAAATTCTATATTTTTTATAGCTTTGCATCCAACACTGATTGTCTACTTTTTATTCACTGGTAATTATTTGTAACATACGCTTTTAATAAATGTAAATCGAGATATTCCACTAGTTTCATACTTCAAAGTTTGCTCCCTTATGAAGGCTTCTTTGTGTATCGCGTCACGTCGTATTTATATTTTACTGCGCAGTTTTACAAAGGAATCACACTGCACATTTTTCAACACTTCCATAAACTGAAAAAGTTCGGGTGTGCTGAGTATAGAATTCTATTTATTTTTTAATTAAAAGATTCGAAGCAATTTGGAGTGCGTTATGCATCGAAAGATGGATCTGCCTATACGCGGGGTGGAAATTTTATATTTCTTGTTGCGTACTGTACTTTTCTAAAATGTAATCAGTAAAGTTTCTTACTGTGAAGTGTTTTAAAAATTGTCCAATTTCAGAATTTGTAGCCTCGTGAACTTGAGTAAGGTTTGATTGTTGGATTTTTCTCCACCAACTTTGGCCTAAATGAAATCTTTGGTGATTTGTGGACGTAATACTCTTCCCAAAGCTTGATGAATAGCCTATTCAAAATTAATGAGTACCATGGATGGATCAAACTCCAAACCAAGTTCACGAAATTTTAAAATTAGATGTTGAAGAGCTGCAATGTAAGTATTTTCGGTTTTGTTTGAAAACAAAAAGAAGACCAAAAGATTGTAGGTGTAATTTGTACTGTCTATAATGGCGAATAATTACAAAAACAGCTTTGGAGAGACATGTAATTGACGCTAAGCTGTTCCAAAAACTTCAAGTTTGTTACCATGGAAAAAGTAAAATATTTATTTTGCCATCATTCAATAATAAAAAAGGGTTTTTCTTTACTCGTCTTAGTGTCCAGTTTTTCCAAAGAAGAACGCAGTTACTACAGTGTTTTTGGCATTATGGGTAGAACTGAAGAGAGTTGATGGATTAACACATGAAACCTAATGGAACAAGCCATGAAGGTACCTTATATGACACGTTGGTACACAATTCGGCTGTTGACTAAAAAAACTTGGTATGCAGTTATATTTGTCCGCCTAGAATTATCAGGATGCCGTTCGTATGATTCTTATCGGAGGATTCAAACCGGGGACGCAATTCCAATGTTGTGAAACTAACTTATTGAACTGTTTTTGTTTAAACTTATTCTCATCAAAATTTAATATTATTTTAAGTCCGAGGTTTTTCGAGAAATTCAATGGCAAAATTTACCCACAATGCTTTAAAAACTATTAAATAAAAATCAATCCTACTATTACAAAGTTTACAATTTCTTTATATGACCCCAAAAGATAAAACTATATCAATTAGGTTCGAGAAGAAATGATCCAAGTGACGTCAAATAACTAATTCCAAGAAATAAAGACTAGATTATCGAACCGCTTTTTAGCTACCCCTGGCGCACAGAGAGAGGTAATCAAAATGTTGGGACTTCCCTATGAGAAGAAACTTTCCGTACAATCAATCCGAACCTTTTATGATACTCCAACTTCAACCCAGCAAAATTGTATTAACTTTCATTCTTGCAGTTTTCGTTCTGAAAGTTTAGATCTTGAGATCAAAGTTCACGGGGTCATTGGAGGCCTCCCATAGTTCGGCTCAAATCTACTACCGTCTATATCAACAAACATTGGGTGTTTTATGACATAATTGTTCTGGTAAGTTTTAAGAAGGTTTTTTTAACAGTTTTACTCTAGTACAGTACTTAATAATAAACTTAACCTAAGGTGTGAGCTTTTGAGGTCACTGACTATTTGAAAAGAACTAGCCTCACGCTGTGGTAAATATTATATAAATGTAAGTTCTGAAGCAATAAAGCAACTAAAACAATAGTGAATTATTTTAGAGTGTTATGTTGTGATACATTTACAAATTGACGTTATTTGAATAAGGTTATATCTATATGTATAACTAATTACTTTGGTCTATGTGCTACAACATTTCGCGTTAAGCATAGTTGAAAATGAGCTGAGTACATTATATATTTTTACGGCTTTGTTTTAAATTATTAAACTTTACGTCTAAGGTTTTTAATTTCACAAGGGCATATTGAAACTATTCACCTCCATTTTGGCATAAACTATATTTTGAAATAAACTCCTACATAAATAAAGCGAAATTTCTGGACGCCCGCAACACATCTTAACACTCTGGTAGGTAGCCTCTTACGCTAGCAAAGCTTCTGTGTAGTTTTGATAGAAGGAAACGTTTATAAAAATATTAACGTGTTGGCTTTCTGTCAGCAATAAGGACATTTTACCATATTATTAGTATTATTTCATATATATATATATATATATAAAGTAGTTTTATAGGATCCCATAACTTAATATATGAAAATATGAGCATTGTTTTAGTAACCCTTTGGTGACCTGGCGGTCTAGGGGTAAGGTTTCAGACTTCTATGCTGGCGGCCGGGGTTCAATCCTCGGTCCCGGCAAAGATTTATCTGATTACCAAACACTTGCTTCACCTCTGACAAGACATCTTGTGAATGTGAGGAATGCCAGGCCTCCACCGTGGTTCATATTCCACGTTAAACTGTATGTCCTTCATTTCATCTCACAATCACCCTACCACTACACATTAGCGTAAGTGCGTATAACCCGAACGGGTAGTAAGACGCGGTGCTAATAATAATTTAGTAACCCTCAAATAAATAATTGTAAATAAAATAGAATTTAACTTCAAAAAATGTTTCTCCTCATCAGAATCGAACTCTAATTCAGAACTAGCATGGCTTGCTCCAAATGTTTTGATGTATTTATGAGTTTTATAAAATTAGGTTAAATCCTTTTAGAAATACTCCTTGGTAGGGTAATGTTATTGGAAAGTGTAGTGCATTAAGACTTTGCATAGAACACAAACTGTAAAACATTTTAGTTAAATTTTGTATAATTTCTAGAAGTGAAAAAGACAACTTTTTTAAAATTATAGGACTCGGTTTATTGACGCTTTACCCACAATACCTTTACATGGTTATTCATAGATGGTTTTACACTATCCATTCACGCAAATGCTGGTACACTTTATATCAAATGTAACATTTGTTATCCTTAACCCACTAGCGTAATTAGTTAATATGCATACAAGCCGAACGGTCAATGAGATTCAGTAAACAAAATTTATATTAAAAAAGTGGTGAATGTAGACTTTTTTTTTAATATAGCACCGCGTCTTACTACCCGTTAGGGTTACACGCTTATGTAATAATTACGCTAGTGGCTTTAGGGATCATAAAGGTTATATTTAGAGATAGTGTACCTGCATTTACGTGGAGAAAGAGTGGAAAACAATTTTGGAACCCCCTCAATACACCATTATAAAGGTTAGAACATCCATATTCCTGTCATCGGCAGTATAGTATACTATGAGAGGAGCACAGTAAACCACGCTGCCATCGAAATGGTTTAGACTTAATTGAATGAGTATGTTTTGAATCCAGTTCGATGCCAATTAAAGACTTAAACTTCCTTTTAAACGGTGCCTTTAAATTAACCAGAAAGGTAATACGCTTACCTTTCATGGTTCCATTATGGCGTAGCTTAAAAGATAGGGTCGAAGTGTTATCCATCAAGGAAGGATTGCTATCTTTCAGTGTAAACCAAGTGTACAGGACATGATACGCCCTATAGTCATGTATTTTTATATTCATGTTATTGAACGGTGGTAATAGATTAGGTCTAAGAAATGTAGAGTCTTAGAACAATGAAAGTGTTGGGAGAATATAGAATATAAAATTAGTAGTAATGTGCCGTGTGATATTGCTAAGGTAAGTAGAGTTAACCTGCTTCAGTGGTCACGTAGTCTAAGGCGTAACTCTTGTATCGGACTAGGCTGCCAATGACAGGGCGATCGGGGTTCGAATTCCTATCATGGGTACCGAGGGTATTTAAAAAAAATGTTTTTCACTCTCCCTCAACACAAATTCGTGTTCACTTGCTTCAAATTAAACCATTCTCAACCTTAACTCATTAACGTAATTAGTACAAATGCGTGTAACCTGGTAGATAGTAATACTAGGTGCTAAAAAGTAAAAATAATGTAGAGTAAGTTTAAAATGTATCTATGAAATCGTTCTCATAACCAAATATAAAACTTATGGGTCAGATATTAACGTGAATATATTCCCGTGTGAGGATGTATGACTGGTCAAATTCTTGGCCTAGTGGACGAAAAAATATATTACAGATACATTTTAAACAAAATCTGCTTGTCATGGACGGACTACATAACACGTCACTGAAAAGTACTCAAACTATAGTCGAATTTTGGTAGAAAGGACTTTTTGATAAATATTAACATATTTTGTTGTTGTCAACATTGATATTATTTTTGTAAATCATTAGTGTTATTGAATAGGGTAGATATATATCAAACGTGACACCTGAAGAGCACTCGACTTGACGAACTAGTGTATTAAAGCAGTTTTAGTAACTTTTGTAACTATTATTATGGTTCTTACTAGCAGAATTCATTATTTTTGGTAATATACTGTTAAAAATGTTTTGTAATTAAGCAGTACTGAAACAAAAACTAAGAAAAAATACTGTAGACCAATGTGTCAATGTGATTCTGTGGCTTTATATAAAATTACCGACCTCGTAGTATAATGGTCAGAAACCCTGGTCGCTGATCCAAAGGTCCCGTGTTTGAATCACCGATATTTTTTTAGGAAGGGAATTATTTCCCAAGGTCACTAATAGGCTTAACTAATTAGGTTTAGGTTAGTTTAAGATTTTCACTGTCTCCACCCCGTCAGATTCACTATCATCACCTCATCTCATCAGGACTTGGAAAGAGTTCCCAAGAAAAGGCTGTACGATTAGTATATTCGGGCGTCCCCAGAAAACGGTACATTAGTACCGGCTAATATTTCCTCAAACTGAGACACAAATTGGTGTATCCCGAACGCCAATATTATAGAATTTTTTTTTTTCATATACATTTCAAATGACATTAATTTATTTAGTAAATCGAGAACAAAATCAGTCCTTGACATAGGTTTTATTTTAGAGGCAGATCACCAAATTTGATTTTAGAATTATAATTTTACTTACAATACCTGGGCGGAACGTTGACAGGAATATTTTAGTGTGTAAAATACTCGCCCCTAAAAATACGCCCATAAAACTAGTACTTCCCCCCACCCCGAATCCACGAATCCACCATCCTCCCTCCCCCACCCTAAAAAAACTACTACATTTAATATCTGTAACATTTTCTTTATTTGTTTGTATTCTAGTTGACAGGTCTGCGTTTAAAATTATTGAAATGCTCTATTTGCTCAAATGCGCTGTTAGAATATGTTTGCGACAGAAGCGAGTCGACAAAGATTAATGAATGGACCATTAAAAAATAAAAAAAGGAGAGAAGGTACGTTATACAACCCATTTATTTAAAAAGTGATAAAACGAAAATGTCTCTAGTAGCCACTTCTTTTTTACGGATGAATAGCAATTTTCAGGAATGAAGCTCATTTGAAAAATATATAATTTGTTGCGACATTTTCAAGTCTTTTTATTTCTAAAATATAAATATACTAAACATGCAGCACAAGAAAACACCCTAACATAAACATTGACATTTTTATATTGAAAAAATACAAGGTATTTATGGGTCGCATCTAAATGATGTTTTAAATCATTTTGTCATATTTTATAAAGTTATGGTACAACCTACTTACGGAGTTCTCCTTAGTTAGATATATTTTACCACCACGTCTTACTACCCATTCGGATTATACCCCTATGTAAGTCTACTAATTACTCTAATGTACTATAAATTAGGAAGATTTAATTTAGAGGAAGTGTACCCACATTTGCGTGCAGAGAAAGTGGAAAACTATTTAGGAAAGACCCTACTCAGTACACCTGACTTGGATTTGAACCCTGATCTCCTCGTAATCAGCAGTTTAGTCTATTGCGAGAGTGACACCTTGGAATAAAGATGGGAGACATATTTTATGATGAATGAGGAGTGAAATTCACCTCACCATTAAAAAGAAAAAGAGAAAATAGGTTGTTCAATCGAAAATTTAAAACAAAACACACTGCTTAAACAAATTTACTCAAAGCCACTTCGGTGACCGCATGGTCTAACGCGCTACTCTCGCAGTAGACTAAACTGCTGATGATGGAGAGATCGAGGTTCAAATATCGGTCGGGTGTACTGAGATTTTTTATTTTCAAAATTATTTCCCATTATAGCTCCATGCAAGTGATGGTACACTTCCTATAAAATATAACCTTACTCATCCCTAAAACTATTAGTTTAATTAGTACATAAGAGTATAATACGAACGGGTAGTAAGATACGGTGCTAAAATATAAAGTTTATTCCAAACATTTAGGCTTACAATTGGATTAGTCACTTACAACTCTCTCAAACGCAAATAATGCAAACTGTTCAAATTGAAAACGTAAGACAATTTGTTGAAAAATTTGACAATTCTTTTGTCTGACAAGTTACAGAAACATTGGCTAAATGTGTGAACTCAGTGATCAAGTGGAATATTTCCAACGATATGCAGGAAATATCAAGTTAAAACAATTATGTTGTTTAAGAAAAAGTTTATTTTACTGTGAGAGCTGTCACACTCAAGTTTATCACAATTTTATCGACTATTCGCCACTTTTGGTGATTAGCGACAGGGATTCCCACCCTGACCTTAGATCACGTGGCCATCGAAGTTGGTGGCTCCCCTAGTTAAATAAAATATTAAATGCAGCAGTAGTGGGGAAATTTTATCTCTGGGGACCACTAAAAACCAGCCAATCGGATACTTTTTACATTATCTAGATTCTAGACCAACTCATTTTTCACCAAGCAATTTATTAAACTCTTGCTTTATCATTTCTAATTTGAATAAGGCTAATCACCTCATTGTGAATTTAAACTAGAAAATGTAATCCGACATCAATGTATCATTGACAAGGTATATAGGGTGATCCTTTATAACCTTTCTTCTTATTGTCGCCCTATTCAAAACCACCAGCAGTAATATGACCATCAGTGGTGTAGCCAAGGTTTATATCGAGGTCGAGTGATATGATACTCCCGATCCCTCACGCATCACCTTATGAAATATCTGGCAGGCCTCCGACATCTTCTCAACTAATACATGTTTCTGTGCCATCATTAACTAATAAGTGGGCAGTGACATAATTAAACACAAACTTGTCATATTTAAATGTGCCATCATTAACTAATAACTAGTCAGTTACACCACTAGCTACAAACTAGTCATACGTAAATGTTCCATCAATAACGAATAACTAGTCAGTTACACCACTAGCTACAAACTAGTCATACGTAAATGTTCCATCAATAACTAATAACTAGTCAGTTACACCACTAGCTACAAACTAGTCATACGTAAATGTTCCATCAATAACTAATAACTAGTCAGTTACACCACTAGCTACAAACTAGTCATACGTAAATGTTCCATCAATAACTAATAACTAGTCAGTTACACCACTAGCTACAAACTAGTCATACGTAAATGTTCCATCAATAACTAATAACTAGTCAGTTACACCACTAGCTACAAACTAGTCATACGTAAATGTTCCATCAATAACTAATAACTAGTCAGTTACACCACTAGCTACAAACTAGTCATACGTAAATGTTCCATCAATAACTAATAACTAGTCAGTTACACCACTAGCTACAAACTAGTCATACGTAAATGTTCCATCAATAACTAATAACTAGTCAGTTACACCACTAGCTACAAACTAGTCATACGTAAATGTTCCATCAATAACTAATAACTAGTCAGTTACACCACTAGCTACAAACTAGTCATACGTAAATGTTCCATCAATAACTAATAACTAGTCAGTTACACCACTAGCTACAAACTAGTCATACGTAAATGTTCCATCAATAACTAATAACTAGTCAGTTACACCACTAGCTACAAACTAGTCATACGTAAATGTTCCATCAATAACTAATAACTAGTCAGTTACACCACTAGCTACAAACTAGTCATACGTAAATGTTCCATCAATAACTAATAACTAGTCAGTTACACCACTAGCTACAAACTAGTCATACGTAAATGTTCCATCAATAACTAATAACTAGTCAGTTACACCACTAGCTACAAACTAGTCATACGTAAATGTTCCATCAATAACTAATAACTAGTCAGTTACACCACTAGCTACAAACTAGTCATACGTAAATGTTCCATCAATAACTAATAACTAGTCAGTTACACCACTAGCTACAAACTAGTCATACGTAAATGTTCCATCAATAACTAATAACTAGTCAGTTACACCACTAGCTACAAACTAGTCATACGTAAATGTTCCATCAATAACTAATAACTAGTCAGTTACACCACTAGCTACAAACTAGTCATACGTAAATGTTCCATCAATAACTAATAACTAGTCAGTTACACCACTAGCTACAAACTAGTCATACGTAAATGTTCCATCAATAACTAATAACTAGTCAGTTACACCACTAGCTACAAACTAGTCATACGTAAATGTTCCATCAATAACTAATAACTAGTCAGTTACACCACTAGCTACAAACTAGTCATACGTAAATGTTCCATCACTAACTAATAACTAGGCAGTTACATCACTAACTGCAAGCTTATCATGTGTATCTTTACTATCACTATTTACTAACAAGTCATATATAAATGTGCCATCACTATTTAGTAACAAGACATATCTAAATGTGCCATCACTAACTACTAACTAGCCGTCTGAAAATTCCTAACTGTTTAAAACTAAACAAAATATTAACCACCCACATACTTAAAGATTATATTCATAGCTATCTATAGTCATATGTTAAGCTATATTAGTTTCACTGTAATTATATATTTATTAAGAAATGTTTTAACTACTACAACGATAATGATAACTATCATCACAATATAGCCCGGACACTGAGAATAAATTATTTCTGATTATCCATGTCGTGTGCGTTACCATTCCTAGCAACATTCCATCCACCTGCGAGAGTTTAGATTACATACTTCCCCCCCCTCTACCCCCCACCCCCGCCCCCCGCAAGGGATGTTGGTAAGCGTTTCGCGATTCCTTCCCGATGATTCCCCCAATATTGAATCCTTGGACAGTGAAGATAAAAGAGAGAGAGAAGGGTTATATAACCATTTCCTCTGATGGCAGCAATGCAAACTTTGTTTTGGACGTAGTTTATTTTTATTTTCCAGCGTCCAACCATATTTGAGGCTTGTTCTTTTTTTTTCTCTCTCTCTCTCAATGTTACTACAACATTTCTCTATCCCTTTCTTCCACGTGTATATACCTATTTGTATTTCAACAAAGTTATATTTACACTTGTTTTATTTAAACGTGTATAAAATCATGAAAAACAAACAAACCACTATTCTACGTTATATCTTGAGGCCATGGTTTTGCAATAGGCATTTCCACATATTTCTTCCGACTAGCCCGGATTAGCTACCTAGCCAAATGTTTTGTTCCACCACACCTTGGTGCCCGTTCGGATTATAAATATTTATACATTATTTTATTATTAGATGTTCTGTCCTACGGCAGGTAAATTTCTTTTGTCAGTGAACTCAGACCGCCAATGCGCCCTGTCTTCTGCCTCCTCCTTCAGCTACCAAAATTTTCTTCTTTCCTTCAAGTCATCCAATATTTGAATACTCTTTCTTCCTAAGCTCCTCTTTTCCTCAACCTTCCCTTTTATGACATCGAGCAAAAGACATTTCCTCCGAAGGATGTGTTTGATCCAGTTTGCTTTGCACCAAAGAATAACATCCAAAATAGTTCTCTTTTAGCCCACTTTTCATAGGGCTTCCTCATTTGTCAGCCTGTCTCTCCATCTGATTTCGTCTAGACTTCTCCATTATCATATTTCAAAGCTCACAAAACTATTTATTTTCCATCTTCCTAAGAGCTCAATTTGCATCTTTCTTAAACATATATTTATTTATTTTAAATTACATTCCTACAAATAAAATTGATTTACTCAAATACTGGGGGAAGATTTATGTTCATGCTAATTACAGTTTTTTTCAAAATGTTTCGAAATCACGAGAGAATCAGTTCATTACATCCTAAGTTGTTTTTATCAACTGTTGACTTTTTGTTTTGTAGAAAAAATTCCATTGAGTTCATATTGCAGCCATGTTTTTTTTAGTTATAAAAAAAAGGTCAAAAGATAACACAGAGCGAGTAGGAAATAGAAACTTTGATTTCAAGACAAAAACTATTGATCCACAAAACTTTTAATTATATTTTAGCCTTATATTGTTATTCATGCTGTGGTTTCTTTGAAGTCAGTTTCCAAACAAGATAAATAAAAAGGGAGATAGAACCAAACAGCTATTTTACTCTAGCAGTTGAAACAAGGCATGTCCCCGTTTTAGAATAAATTCTGCCTTATTAGTAATATAAAGAAATATATAATAAACTAAACCAAGTTCAAATTTACATTTTATGGGTTCATATTATGTGTATTATTTGATATTCTAACCGTAATTAAAACCTTTATTTTCATTTCAATCTAGATAAAAATGTGAGTTCTAAGAATATATTTTAAAAGGTAACAGCACTATTATTAGAGACCGATAACTTTGTTTCGTAGACTTTTATATTACTTAGTCAATCATGGATGAGCTATAACCGTCAGTAACTTCAAAATATTTATTGTGCTGTGGATCACATTAAATTAACCCTGCACCTACTGCTGATATTAATAACTCCACACAACATCATGAATTCTGACACAAATTAATCAAAGAGTGAATGGTTAATAAAGTTTTAAGGTAATAAATTATTTTTAATACATATACTCGCAGTATTTTTAAACAGATTTAAAGAGTGCTAGTACTTAAATATTTAGTATTTAGATACAACTCGTATTTTAATTAACATGTTTTACGCCATGTACTTTAACAGGATTTGACAGCCAAATAAAAAGTATATTTAATTAAATAAATATATATACACTGGCTAGTTATACTACAAATATACATCATTGGACACAAACAAAAGCTCAAAAACCTCCATTAAAGGTCCCAATTGTATCCAGTAAAAGGCTGGTAGCTGTAACTAGGCCTACCTAATTTGGTTTTCTTCGTAGCTTATGGTTGGTATCACCGTATAAAGAAAGATGGCACATACAACTCAAATAAAGTGCATGGATAAATATTTTCAAATCCATTATGAAACATGGCCTTTATTGATTCGTAGATGAGCTCTGAGAAAATTTTCTCTGATTGCATTAGTTACGATATGAAACATATTTTAATGAACCTTCAATGCAATTTATTTTCTCTAACAAGAGATTTGGGAAGAATAGGATATATTATCTTAATTTAATTAGGCCAAGTCAACGAGATTGATGTATTCCCAATTATAATAAACCTCAATTAAAGAAGTGATCGTTTTGTTGCGATGTATCGCTAATGACAAGAACTTACCCCTTCCTTTAATAGGAAGTGTGGGTTGTTAATTCATTCCTTCACCATTGCTTCGTACCATCGTGGTACCTAGATTCAAAAATAAAGATTCATCATGAAGAGAATCTATTTGAAATTCCTTCATAATAATATGCATGACGAAAAAAAGAATTGTGTGATCTATTGAGTGCCTGGTTGGAGGGAGGATGGGGGTACACGCCCTCCCCCATCCCTAATAGTTGTGCTTCAAGGGAAACATCCCTTCAATATAGCACAGTATTGAAATGTATATTAATTTTAATCTTATATATCTTGAATATAAACTCATTAATCTTATGGGTAATATATAAGTTAAGACTTAGATATTGTTATTTAAATAATTCAGAAGATATGATTTCTAATTTAAGAATTTATAAAGTTGATACTAATGACAATTAACTTATAACCAAATTTCATAATATATTAAAATATTTCATTGACTCAATAATTAATGCATTTAAAAGAGTCAAATGATCAAACTATCATTAATAAAATATTAAAAATTTCAACAAGTATAGTTTGATACAAGGACGAAAAAGACATCAAACTTATTTAAAACCATGAGTTGAAATATATAACTATGCTTTTGTTTTGTGACGTTTCTTTGTGACGTCACCTTGTCAGGGAGTTAAAATTATTAAGGGGATGGAAATTGGGAATAATTATAAAAATGATGTGAATAGTTATTATGTGTGTTGTAAACAGTGTTTAACATTAATGCTTTAATAAATGTGGGGTTTAGCCCCTAAATAATATTTCTCAATATTAATCTCTATATAGTTTTTAATTGTTGATTTATAAGAAATAGCAACTTACGATTAAGTATTATAGTTTCATGTTCAATATATTTGAGGGAATGGGAGTGTGCATTCGTATGTCTTACATAATAAAAACTTAAAAACAAAAAATAAACTTATCTCAATTATTAAAAAAAAGGTGTAAAAATATTAGATTGAGATGATACATATCTTGAATTAGAGCACACAAAATTAATTTTCAATCTTCTACAAAACATTAACAAAAATCAACTAAGTCACAGTTACTAATTTAATCACTCCGATAAGCAGGCGTCTTAAACCTAAATTTATATGAATCTACCTAAGGATTTACGATTGTATAGTTATAGAAACCTTTTAATTAGAAGCTTTTCATAAAATTTAGTCGTACTTTTTTTTTCTACTCCCCAATGGTTATAATAATTCTTGTTGTCTCTAGATGAAACTTGTTTGTTATCAAACAACCCTAGTCCAAAAAGACACGTTAACAATGTTTTTCATTTTAATATTACTTTCAACACCAATGTTATGAACGACTTATACAATTGGACATTTATTGGTGGGGTAACATAGAGGGAATGCACAAGTATTAGCGTCGAGAAATGGGAAAATCACATTGAAAAATCATGTGTAGAATTCCACCCCTAGTGCACCCGACCGATATTTTAACCTCTATCTACCCATCACTGGTTATCCAATCTATTGACCGCGTAGTCACTGATGCGGCTTGTAGTGGCCCCCAAATTTGTATTCGTAATCAATAACTTAAAACCCGCTTTAGTGGCCGGATGGTCTAAGACGTCACTCTCGTGTTAGACTGGTCTGCTGATGAAGGGGAGATCATGGTTCAAGTCCCGGTTGAGTCAACTGAAAGTGTTTTTCCTAAATGGTTTCCCACTCTCCTTCCACGTAAATGTGGATAGACTATCTCTAAAATGCTTCCTTTCTCATCCCTATCCTATTAGAGCAATTCTCATATAAGAGTTTAACCTACTCAGCTAATAAGACGCGTTGATTTAAAAAAAGAAAGTAGCTTTAAACCGTCTGTCTGACTCCTTATCTCAATCTACAACACGTCAACGTAATGAGTTAAGGGTTCCACGTTTAATTTCCGGCATGGATTTAAAATGTATTCTTGGTGATGAATTGATTATCAAAGGACCAGTTACGTGTTTGTTCTAGAATTAGATTAGATTATAAATTGTGTGTTGATATTGTTAGTTGGTTTATAAAGTTTAAGTTAACTATCACCAGTAAAATAAATTACATTATATTTGGAGGGAAATGTGGGAAATATGGGCGTTACCTAGTTTAAGAGACATTTTCTAACCTTCCGGTATTTCTAATTAAGTTGGTATTTCTAGTTCTGAAACTTTAAAATCACACAAATAATAATTGATTATCTTACAATGTTCTGTTATAATTCTATAAAGGTACACGGTATAACACCAGCCAAGTTCTCCAGAGATGCAGTAAACATTTAACGCGATACAACTCAGGCAACATTTACCCCACCCCCTTCTAACTCATCTCCAAATAATGTGAGGAACGTAACAATTTAATACCCTGTTAACACGAACTATTTTAGATATATTTCCAAAGTTGAAGTTTTTTCTTTAATGGATAGTGAGGTATCGGACTTTAAAAAACCCATATTTTGGGACTCACTGGCTTACTCACTGATTACCTAATCCTCTGGGGTATTTCTATTCAACATGTAACCTTGAACATTGGCCTGGGGATAGTAATTGTTATCTAAGCATTGGATAAATTACGAGATCTGAACTTTTTAACGTGGTTTTCAAAAGTGGGTTGAGTAAGGGTCACATCCACCTCCCTCTCGAAATCGTCTTCAATGAATGAGGAACGTAAAAACTTAAAACCCTGTTAATACAAACTATTTTAGACATTTTTTTTCCAAAGTTGAAGCGTATAGTTTAAGCGGTTAGTGAAAAACGGCCTTATTTCACCAGTACTCCCTAACTCACTGATAATCAAAACTTTTAGGGTTCTCCCAATCAACATATAGCCTTGAAAATTTGCATATAGGATGTAAACCAAGGGTAAAACACAAATACTCACATTTCCAACATGTTTCCCAAAAAATGGGTGGAAGAGGGGTGTAAGGTGTAGTAGAGGAAGCATATTTCTGTTGATTCTTATCAAAGCCGCGTGTAATATGATTTTAAAGGCCTTTGTAAGTAGATTCCACAACCATTTGTTTCATATTGAAAGGACACATAATTCAAAAGTTATTATTATGGTCGGATATTAATTTATTACAGTAGGTAGGTATTGTACTTACTTAAATAAATTTATTCTGGTATATTATATTTACAAAAAGTATTGATATCCCCTACGGCATTTACGTAAAAAAAACTTTCCCAGCTCCACACCACAAAAATCCTTCAATTATGTATCCTTGGAAAGGAATCAGGTATTAAAAAAATGCCAAGTTTAACGTGCAATATCTTCCCAAATAACTTGTCACATCTCTTAAGTCTATCAAAGTGCGCTAATCTGATTTTAAGTCGCTAGTTAAAGTTCTACGCACTTTAACTAAAGAGTTGAAATTAGATCAGCACCCTTAGATAGACTTAAGAGATGTGACAAGTTATTTGGGAAGATATTGCAAGTTAAACTTGGCATTTTTTTTTTATCACACTCCTTTTTGAGGGTGAATAATTTAAGGATTTTTGTGGTTTAGAACTTGACACGTTTTTACAAAATGTGTTAGTGGATTAAACTTAACTTTTTTTTTATGACGAGTATACTTATATTTCTAATCATTTACCTTATAATTAGATCTGAGACATTTAGTGTAAACGTCGTTAAAATGAATGGTTTTCACTTTAGCTTTATTTTTAAATTATAAAATTCAAAATATAAGGTTTTTAATTCAATAGGGTTACGTTTATACCTTTCACCTATATTTTGGCGTGAATCATATTTTGAAATAACAAACTAATTTTTAAATAACGCGGGATTTCTGGACGTTTGCAACGCATCACAGCTCTTTGATGGTTGTGTCTCACTAGCATTGTTATTCACTCCAATGTTCTTCAATAATATATTTTACCAACATTGATATTCACACCTATGTGTTTCACTTACATTGTTATTCATAGCAGTTTCATTCGACTACGTATTTTACCAACAAAGTTATTCATAGCTTTGTCCTTTAGTGATATGTCTCACCAACATTGTTGCTCGCAACAATTTCCTTCAACAATGTGTTTTACCAACATTGCTAGGTATTCACAAGATTTTCCTTCAAAAATATGTTTCCTCGACAAAATGTTTTCAGAACATTGTTCTCCAACATTGTGTTTCACTAACTTTGTTATTCACAGCCTTGTTCTTCAATACTATAGTTTATCAACAATGTTTTTACATATTTTTTCTTCAATGATGTGTTTTACCAACATTGTTATTCACAGCATTTTCCTTCAATAATGTCCTTTACCAACTTTGTTATGCAAAGCTTTGTCCTTCAACAATGTGTTTTTCCAACATTGTTATCCACAGCAGTTTCCTTCAAAAACTTAATATTACCAACAAGTATATTCATTGATTTGTCCTTTTATTATGTGTTTTACCAACATTATTATTCAAAGCATTGTCCTTCAATAATGTATTTTACAAAAAATGTTAAAGTTTTGTCCTTCGATAATGTGTTTTACCAACATGGTTATTCACAGCATTGTCTTTCAATAATGTATTTTACAAAAAATGTTAGTCACAGCTTTTTCCTTCGATAATGTGTTTTACTAATCATAATATTCACAGTTTTTCATTCAACCATATGTTTTCTAAAATATTTATTCACAGAATTATCCTTCAGATATGTGTCTTAAATGCAGTGTTATCTACACTAATGTCCTTCAACAACGTGTTTTCACATTATTGTTATTTACAGCACTATTCTACTTCTATGTGTGTTCACAGCATTTTCCTAAAATAATGTTTTAACAAAATTGTTACTCATAATTTTTTCCCCAACAATGTATTCACACAACATTTTTATTTACACCTCTGTCCTATAACAATTTCGTTTCCAGAAAACTGTCACTCATAACATTGATATGCAACATTGTTTTTTCCCAATATTGTTGCTAGTGCCATTGAATGTAAACACTATGTTTCCCCAACATTGTAATGAGATTTTCTTAGAAAAAAGTGTTTTCACAATAATGTTCCACGTAAAAATGTATGTTGAAGATCAAATTGTACACTTAGTTAGGTCCTCCCAACCAATACTTTGATCCGTAAATCAATGTGTGTGTCAAATAAATCTAACAATAGTTTACCTGTGCCAAAGTTACCCATAAATCTCAGCTCTAAGTACATTCAGGCTACTTACGTGTCATCTAACATTTAGTTCTCATATCTTCGAAAACGGTCACCTTATGAAGAGGTTGCCAGACCTCAATTCTTAAATACTAGTTTCTTTGGAATGCTTAGACTGAAGCGATGGTATAATAACGTCAGATTTGACGTTAGTTGGAGCTTCTCAAATGTGCGGTGTTATTGCACACCATGGTCTCAGGGGGGATTATTATGAAACCTGAGGTTAATTTAAAGTAACTTACCGTGAGCTAAGTGCTGGAGATCTTTTTTTTCCATTACCACGTCCTACTACCCATTGTTATACGCTTATAAACTAATTACACTAATGGATTAGGAACGAGGAAAGTTGAATCTAGATGAAGTGTACTCGTATTTGCGTGGTGAGAGATTGGTAAACCATTTAGGAAAACCACACTCAATACACCCAACCGGGATCAAACTACAATCTCCCCGTCATCGGCAGTCTACTCTATTATGAGAGGAGCGCCTTAGACCATGCGGCCACTGAAGTGGGTATCACTTAATTAATCAAGATTTTTTGTTGTATTTAAATTTTGTTTAGCTTGAACATTTATAGGGGTATTAGGAGAGTAATGTGATATTAAAAAGGGTTATTCTTAAGATTTTAGCACGGATATAAACAATACGTTATATAATTAAATTTTACAGAAATCAATTATATACCCCAGGCATGTCAAACTTGAAGCCCGATTCATGATTATGTGTGGCCCATGGACCTTCTGTTGAACCAAAATACCATGTGGCCCAATTCGTCATTTTATAAATGTGGTCGGAATATAACATTTGAAAATGTGTCATAATTTGGTGAAATCTAGCAAGTGTGGTGAGTGTACCAAGTTTTACTCGCCACTCACCAAAGATTAATCCCCAAAAATTGTTAAATTTGCGCACCAAATATGTTCAATATTTGTCAGCGCCCAAGTGTGTTTTCGCTCGTGAAAAGGAACGAGCACATCTGAGCAATCACGTTTACCGATACGCATTTGTCGTATTCTTTAAAAGTGAATTCAACCAGAGATTGGTGACCTGGTGGTCTAGGAGTAAGGTGTCAGACTTCTATGCTTGCGGCCGGGGTTCAATCCTCGGTCCCGGTAATGATTTATCTGATTACCAAACCCTTCCTTCACCTCTGACAAGACATCTTGTGAATGTGGGGAATGCCAGGCCTCCACCGTGGTTCGGATTCCACGTTAAACTGTAGGTCCTCTATTTCATCTCACAATCACCCTACCATTACAAATTAGCGTAAGTGCGTATATCCCGAACGGGTAGTAAGACGTGGTGATAATAATAATAATAATAATAATAAGAGATTGGGTAGTAAAACGTGGTACTAGAAAAAAAGAGAGATCTAAAGCCATTAACACACTTGATGCAAATATTAAGCTTCAAATTATTGATAAAAAAAAGTAGGATAAATCTTAGTATGTAATGTAATATTATTTTATTTTTGTGATAATAAGGATTTTAAAATTGAGATTTTTCCACTTAAGTTTGTGACATTATTGAGCTTTATGAAATGCGACCCCCTCATTATTTTCGATGTTCAATGTGGTATTTACTGGCGAACGAGTTTGAAACGTATGTTATACACAAACAAACAAATAATTGAATAGTAAATAAACATCTTGTTATAAATTGGTGCATTGTGAATAACAAGAAGTCATTAAAAATACAAAGTAGTATTCAAGGAAGATATTTGCAAGTTGGGGATATTTTAGTAAATGTATATATGTCTGTTAAAACTTGAAAAAATACATTTATGAAATATAATTTTATAAAATTATTATATCATACACATATGGAAAGAATAAATCATGTTAAAAGTATTGTTGTATTGTTAAAACAACAAGTTATAAGTTTCATTGTGTATACAGAACATTTCAAATATTTTATTTGAACTATTTATTCTTGTTAAACTGGATATTGGAGCTTTATTTCACTAATATAGCTACAGTTTCTGAGGTCTCGGGTTCAATCCCCAGTGCTTCCAAAAATGTATCTGTGAAGCAGTGGGTCTAGAACGGAGTCAAACTCAGCCTCGTGAGGACTAATGAAGAGCTACTTGAATAAAGAAGTAATAACTCAGGTTTATAAAACTGAGATTAATTGCTGGAGGACTTGTGCTGACCACATGACACCCTATATCCACAGCTGTTGGCACTATCATCGGTAATGGCGGCGGCCGCTTGTTCAGTATAGCTCGGTTTCTGGATCACACCACGAAGTATTTTTTATTTGATTTTAAATTGTAGAAATATATTGAAAATGAATTTCCTCCTATCTACAATCGAAAGTTCTTTAAATCCAATGCCTGCGTTAGCTGCATATTTGATGACTAGTTTCTACACATATTAGCATCATCCTCGGGTATAAAAATATATATGTGTTCATTTCTCACTGTATTTTGTTGAAAATATAAAAGAAAATCTATCAGGTAAACTCCCGGGACTGCGTCTCGACCAACAGTGTGAGTGTTGCGCGGGACTGCATGTAGTCCAGGGGCTCGTTTGGCGCGTTGCCAGACAACCAGGGGCTTACTGCAGTTATGTGACTTATCGTATAAAGAGATCTGGACTGGGTGGGAATGAGGGAGACGGAGCGGAGCGCTTACCTGACACAATTTTATAGTCTCTTTCCACTCCTATCCGCAGCTTTACTTTCAAACTCACACTTATATACCAAGAGATACCAAAAATTGACCCTCACACACACACACAAATGGGAGAGTGTCATGCGTTAATTTTTGTTCGGGAGGTCAAGGTTCCAATATCAACCCGCTATACCAACGATTATTTTTTTATCTTCTCTTCAATTTAACTAGCGTTAGTACTATTATTTACCTTTCCTATCTTACCGTCTTGTTCTTTTCTCTATACTGTTTACTTTGATGGTAACCAAAGCTAGCATTAGAAAATTCAAATGAATCTAGAATATAAAGTCTGTGAATTGATTGGAAATTTACACACTTCCTTCTTCGTTTGTATTCCTGTTGTTCTAGTTTCAATTTTTCTTTTTAAGTTTTGATTTTAGCTTTATCCGCCAGAGTTCAGCAATGAGTTTAGTTATTATATTCTCCTAGTTAGAGATGTACACACCACTCCCTAGTTATATACGTCTGTTATAACGAACACTCTGATATACCGAGGGTCTTTCTTTTTATCGTACCTTTGAAAGGTAAAGGTTATGAAGTTAGTTTCACTGAAAAAAAAAAAATCTTGAAAAAACTTGTCCCATAAAAAGACATAATGACATTTTAAAGAAATTATTAAATAAATGTGTTTAATAGTTTTATGGTTACTTGTCTTGGTTTACGTGAAAATGTAATAATTTTTGGAAATCGTGTTTTTACACACAGCATGTGTGTACCTAAGTACAGTTATGTCTTAATTTTGTTTCGTCAGTCATTTTATTTGTAGCCTTCTGATGTTTGTTGTTGCTATGTTTATTGTGCTACTACTCTTAAATAGTCACTATTCTATATTAAAAAATGGAGTCATCTGTTATAGAACGGTTGTCTTATAACGATGTTCAGATTTATACCCTTCAAATCCACGTTACAACCGGGGAGCGATGTACTAGGATTCTTATAAGAAGAACAGTATCTGAAGTTACCAAAACTACTTTCATAAGTCAAGTCATATAATTTTCAGTTGTCACTGTTCATAGATATTATAAACTAGATGAAGTACCCGGCATTGACCGGGAGAAATGTTTTTAATTTAATGATGTATTTGCTTCCTACCATGTTTTTAATTGATTTAAAAAAATAATATTTCTTTACAACTAATAAAATTCTGGCTTTAAGGTGCACACTTTCGTGCATAAAGGCTACTAACTTTTAAAATGGTGTACCTCTCCATGTGGTAGATATCGTTAAATTTAATTGACAGACACACTCTTAATTTTTATTAATATAATTAAAATTAAAAATTAAGAGCGTGTCTTATTAATATACATAAATGTAAGAAGTTAGATACACTATTAAGTAGTCCGACACCTTAGATCAGTCGGTAGCCTGTCTGCCTACTGAGCAAAGGGTCTCGGGTTCAATTCCCAGCATGATCAAAAATGTATAGTTATTGAAAGTATAGTTTCACCCTTTCGTATTGATAAACTATCGGCCGGGGACTGGTTTTTGTACCTGCCCTAGTGTTAAGTTAGAGTCTAAGTCATATGAAGCTACGACAGGCCTAGCAAGCTGGTATTGGAAAATGTATGGCTTTAAAAAACTGATCACAGGCTGTAATGGATGAAAAATAAAAATTAGAAAACTTATAAAGTAACACTAATAATATTAGTAAAATGATGTAATTGTTGACATTTTTTTAAAAAGTCTTAAAGGTCCTTCCTACCAGGATACTACCATATCTAACCAATTAGATCGGTAAATATTTGTATAGGTAAAAATTATATTAAAACTTTTAATGTTTACTACACTTATGTTTTATTACATATGGCAGAACTGTGATGCACATCCAGACACACATCTAAGATTTAATTTCTGGGAAACCTGCTCCAGTCACCGCATGGTCTAAGGCGTCACTCTCCCAATAGACTCAACTGCAGATACCAGAGAAATAAGGGTTTGTTTCCCATTTGGGTGTACTGAGGGTGGTTTTCCTAAACATTGTTATACTCTCCCTTCACACAAATGTTCTACACTTCGTCTGAATTCAACCTCTCTCATCATTAACTCACTAGCGAAACTAGTACATATGCTTATAACATGAAACATGCTAAATACAATTCTGGGAAGGGGTACGAAGAGGGTGGCCAATCCCTCACTCATACCTTTAACAATAGACACTAAGGGCCAGTTTCATAGTCAAATTTAGTACGCCTCAAGTGCGGCGCTACACTAAGTACATGACGACACCTACCTAAACCAGAATGGAATGGGCCGTTCTCGCATAGGAAACTGGTCCATTCCATTCGAGTGAGGTCCATTCCATTATAGTGAGTTCATCCGACTACTAAACGAGTCGGCCACGACTTTTGTTCGGACGACTAAACAGTTGGATTGTGTGAAAGACGCCATACCACCTAATGTATTAGTAGGTACATGATAAAAACTCGTACGACAGAAATCGTGACGTGTGAAAGATAAATCACTCTCTAGGAAAATATAGTATTTAGGTTATAATGACAAACACAATTTGTATCGTCCGTTAGTTTTAGCTTCGACTTTGCTTCTAGGATCAACTTACAGAAAAAAAAAATCAATTTTCGTCAACTGTTAGCAGGCAACTTTCAAAGAATATTCCTTTTAAGAAGGTAGAGGCTATAAATTAGGTAAATTTATTTCAAGAATGATGTATTCATGACTGAAAACTATTCATATATTTTTATTTTTCAAACAGCTGATCACAAGTTACATTATTTGCAAGTTTAATTTAATAAATATATTGCATCATTTTGTCTGCCTCCGGTTTGAAATGGAAAAATACTAAGCCTTTATTATTCAATACATAATCAACATATTTTAATCAAAAAACAATAACAAAAAATATTTATTAAAATACAATAAGTTAGTTATAATATCTCACACGAGAAAATAAATTAATATGAGAATTCAGCCAATAGAGGAACAATCTTTTGTAATATATATGCTTTACGACCCAATGATATTTGTGTTAATACTTGATCAAGTATGTCGTATCCTATTAGTCAAAGATAATTTCAACAGTTTGTAATGTAGACGTATTCTTATATTTATTTTAGCTAAACAACTTTATTTTATAACTACTTTGTCTCAAAAACAACACTTTTTGAACAGTAAACGAATGTTTTGTATTTTTCTTTCTTACTAGGCCTACAGTTATAGATTTTGCTGAGTCATAAAGTGAAAGTTTAAAAATATTGTCTTACAAGAAAGTGTTTTAATATCTATTTTGTTCATACAAGCTGAGGCTGTATAAATAAAATCTCCTATATATACGGTACTCAACTTGAACATACATGTTATGTGATCATTTTGTTAATTTAGAGAATCAAAAAAGTTCCCACGTCCAAGCATGGAACAAATATGTTGTGAGAATTTGGGAGAAAATAGAACCGTCTATTTAAAGTTGATTAAATCGTTCAAGAACCCACATAAATTGTGTTTACATTTACTATTCTCGATGATGACACCAAAAATACGTCAAAACAATGGGCATTTGTACCTAGTAGGCCTATTAGTTGGCATGCTTATCCATTTAACAACTAAGGGTACGAGAGGGTGGATTGGATGATTAATAATAAGGATGTTTAGTTTTAAATAATAAAATGCATCTTGTTGTTTGAAGGAAATTCTTGAGACATTAATCAAAGTGACTAAACATATACGGATTTAGTTCTTTGGGATATGTTGTTTGTGCAGTTTATTCAATTCAGGGTAACTATGCCTACTACAAATTATTATCACTCTCAGATAAATTTAACAAATCTTTTATTATTTAAAAGTCTAAGACTAACTGCACATAAACCTTAAACTAGGCTCTAATTAAGGGATCTTTCCCACTTTGGCCGTAATATTTCAACAACCTACAACACACATTAATGTGTATATACTATGGCCGATTCAGTTTAAATGGGCCTAAATTATTAAATCTTTGTCGATAAATATTTGTCTTTTCATCTGCTCTATCCACATGTATTGCACTATAGGGTATAAATTATGAAGGTAGAGTTATAGAATAAAAGAATCTGGATTGGTGTAGAGGTAGAGAGGAAAACCCTTTAGGGGAAAAAGCCCTCATCACACTCAACTAGATTCAAATGCCAACCTCCTAACTACTGGAAATTAATCAATGTTAGCTCACGAGGTGGATCAACAAACTACTAACATCCCATATTTTTATGACTCAAAGTCTAGCGTTTCTTTCCAGCGGTCGCAAATTCATTTTGCGTCGTGGTCATAATAACACTTCTGGTTCTTATTATATGGACAAGTCATAACGTAGGATTTGAGACGTCATACGTAAAAATCCGGTAGCAGCAGACAAACACTGCCGTTGTATGGCCTATATGACCAAATTAGTTGTATGTAACATCAATTACACTAATTTTTTTAAATGTATTGTCTTGAAAATGTGCATTTTAATTTAATTAAACTCTACCCCCATAATCTTTACTTCATTGATTTAGTTGTAAAAACATCCCGTACAAATATTAAGATGTAGGTCACGTAATAAATAACATTAAGATTAATTTGGAGAATTATTGTGAATCATAATAATTGTGTTAAAAATGTGTTCGAACATTGGAATCAAACAAGGTCCCTCCAGTGTTAGACTCGGGAGTAATAAGCGACCTTGCTGGTATGACGAAGACACATCTGACGTGAGTATAAACAGAGTCTTGTGTTTTCCAACAACCTATTATTTTGTAAAAGTAAATACACTCTTGATTATTTTTTCTCCAGTCCCCTATAATTTGAAACGAATGGAAACTCGTCTCATGGGAAGTATATCGAGTAGATTAGAAAGTCGACGGATGGCGTCATCAAGTTACCATGGTAACCGCTGCGTATGCTTGTGTGGATTAAAGGGGTGTTAGGAAACACCGCCTTTCCAGCCTCGGCCGAGGTTGTAATCATTAGCTACTTAATTATGACTCTTTCAGTCGAATACCTCTTTTCAGGGAGCACTCAAAGGTCTTCTGATACAACCTCTTAATTTAGATAAAAAAATTAATAATTCATTTTTTCCGCGCTCAAAGTTTGAATACCCATCTGGATAAGATTTTTATTTTCTCATCTTGAAAAAGTATTGTAATCTTTAACATTTCCTATTTCAGTATTATGAATAATCTTCACGTTTAATATGTATCAGAACCCAAAAAAGTGGATTTTACCAATTCTATATTTCCCCGTGTCTCTCTATAACTGGGACTACATCCTGAACGGTTCGATAGATTTTGTTCAAACTCGAAATATTTAGATGTTATGTGACCATGCCTCAGAGAATTTTCTTGATTTTTATTCTAGTCCATAAATTAATATTAGATATTAAAGTCTTTAACATTTCCTATTTCAGTATTATGAATAATCTTCACGTTTAATATGTATCAGAGCCCAAAAAAGTGGATTTTACCAATTCTATATTTCCCCGTGTCTATCTCTTACTATAACTGGGACTACATCCTGAACGGTTCGATAGATTTTGTTCAAACTCGAAATATTTAGATGTTATGTGACCATACCTCAGAGAATTTTCTTGATTTTTATTCTAGTCCATAAATTAATATTAGTTCACTGATGAATGTGTTTTGAATTTTTATTTAGTAAAAAATGGCTTAAACGATTTAAAAAATGTATATCTGTGAAATTATATTTTACTGAGAATTAATTTTTTTAAATTTGATTATATTTTTTAAATAATATGTCTTTAACATTTTTACACAAATGAGCTGTTGAGTGATTAATATAAAAAAAAGCCTTCCCGGTAATCATTTTCTGATAACTCATTTTTTTGAATCAATTTGGTTCAAAAGTTATATCTAAAGAGTATTTCAAATAATTATCAAAATAATGTTTGTTTTTCAAATTTTTGGTAATCTTTTAACAAATATCAATAGATTATTTATTGGAGGCCTAAATTGGAAGGGATACAACATTTATGTTAATTATCACGTTCAACCATACTATTATTAACAATTATTCCCGTATCGGTGGGCACACGGGCTAAACGTCAAGCTCGTGCACTCTGGTCTACAAGTAACAGGAAGGTCGAGGTTCAAATACCTTGCCGGGTGTATTAAAGTGTTTTATTTCCCTAAATCGTTCCTCACGCAGATGATGGTACATCTACACTACCTTCCTCATCTCTACCCCATTAGAGTAATGACATCTAAGTTGGGGGCTTGCCCGGTGTCGATCTATTTTCTCTAAGAGAAAGCCATTAACTCTTTGTCCAGTGGCAGCAATGTAAAGTGTGAACTGTGTTCTTCTCCATTGTGAAAGCCATATCGTTCACTTTTGTATCTCTCTCTTCACCTTTCTTGTACCTTTTTCCAAATATTACTCTATTATATTATTAGTAATAGTTTTTATAAGTGTTGATACTATTTATCAGAACAAACAACTGCAGATCACATGACGTATGAATATAATATAATAATATGAACGTAGTATTAGTAATTGCATAGTTTTGTCTGTTCTTACTTATTTTCCAATATACATTGCTGCGGAAACAATCCACCAAAGAGCATAAATGAAATAATATACACTTTAAAAAAAACATATTGATAAAAAAAAAGCAACACCTCTTTTCACCAAAGAGCATGATAATTAATTTTCCAGACCTCGATTTAAAAAATGTATTTGTCAATATCTCAGAAACTATTGGTTTTTAAAAATATATTTCAAAATAAACGTTTTATATCTCTAATAGTACTTTAACTTTTCAATGAAAAGTTATTTCATATCTCAAATAGTTATGGAATATGATTAAAATTGGTAATTTTCTCTTATGTAAAGTACCCTCAAAGTCATTTTCGTGGGAAATTAAGAATTGCCATTTTGTTTGTAATGTTAAATATTACCTAAACCACCCTTAACCCCCACTGGTGAACCTTAGGCACACCCTCGATAACAAATTTTAGTCTGATCCGTAAAATGGTATCGGCTCTAGTCCCAGTAACAGACAGACAGACCGTAATACAAAAAAATATTATTCTGGTTTCAAGGGTTCATGAAACGTCGATATCCATCAAATTATCGAGCTAGATTTTTCTGCTGATCACAATACTTTCTTTACCCGAGGGTTGTGAGAAAGTAAAACAGTTGCATATGGCTCCCATAAAATTTGCGGTAATATGGTTGGTATATATAGAGAAGTAATCCAAAGTGCTTAGTCCATTTTGCCTTATTTTATTGTTGAAGTTTTCTCAAATAGAAAGTATGAGTTAAAATTCCTTACGTTGCTTTTACATTAAGAATTGCCATTTTGTTTGTAATGTTAAACATTACCTAAACCACCCTTAACCCCCACTGGTGAACCTTAGGAACACCCTCGATAACAAATTTTAGTCTGATCCGTAAAATGGTATCGTCTCTAGTCCCAGTAATAGACAGACAGACCGTAATGCAAAAAATATTATTCTGGTTTCAAGGGGTCATGAAACGTCGATATTAATCAAAATATTGAGCTAGATTTTTCTGCTGATCACAATACTTTCTTTACCCGAGGGTTGTGAGAAAGTAAAACAGTTGCATATGGCTCCCATGAAATTTGCAGTAATATGGTTGGTATATATAGAGAAGTAATCCAAAGGGCTTAGTCCATTTTGCCTTATTTTATTGTTGAAGTTTTCTCAAATAGAAAGTATGAGTTAAAATTCCTTACGTTGCTTTTACATTAAATTACATTTCTTCTTAAATCATAAATTGCCAAAAAAAAATTTATATACACATAATAGCAATTATAAAAAGTATGTGTTCGGTTTGAACAACTTTATCATTTTGTATTATCTATGACACTTTAGCTTCATTTTTGTATTTAACTTTACAAAGTTAATTAATTAAGTAATTTTATAGACCAAAGATTATTTCAGGATGTTTTATAAATTACATTCTTGCGTGAATTTGATAAATCTATTTTCGCTTCCCCATTTTTTTCATTCATTATTAAATTAAGTTATAACTTATTAATATGTTCGGTTTGAACAACTTTATCATTTTGCATTATCTATGACACTTTAGCTTCATTTTTGTATTTAACTTTACAAAGTTCATTAATGAAGTAATTTTATAGACCAAAGATTATTTCACGATGTTTTATAAATTACATTATTGCGTGAATTTGATAAATCTATTTTCGCTTCCCAATTTTTTTTACTCATTATTAAATTAAAGTATAACTTATTCTGGATATCATCGTCAGTAATTCGGTGTGATATATATCTTCCTTTCAACTTCCAGGAATATAGCTCCACTTCCCCTTTTTTTCTCCCTAGGATCAAGAGGACGAAAAGAAAGCCTTAACCTCAAAGTGTGGGATGAAGATAGTAGATAGCTAAACTGACGGTTGGCTTACAGCTAGTCTTCTGTTCTTACTATTTTCACCTCTCGCCAGAGAGCATCATGGAAGGCCTGTTCTCCGTGTAACAGTGAACTATAACCATAATGCAACACGTTGTCAATACAACGCTTGAAAAATATCTTATATCAATTTGTTTGAATATATTTAGGTTATCTAAAAGATTAAAATTAGGTTCGAGCAGCTGAGTCTATATTAGGAGGTCTGAGATCGATTCAAATCAGTTTCTATTGGTAACTGGTTAGAGCATTGCCAATCAGCATGATCCCTTACTAAAAAAAAGTTTGGGTTGCAACAAAATTAATAGTAATCAAATGATCCGCTTAAATCATCATGTATTTAATTATATAGTCAATTAAAACAAATATGGCAATATTGTCAAAAGTTTTGTATTTAAGAAAGGTGATTTTGACATGACCTAAATGTATGCGTATATATAATGTTGAGTTTGTGGCTTTTTGTGGCAATTTTAATGTCGCAACTTGACTAAAATTAATTATTATAAATTCACATTTTACTTCAAATGAGTGTATTGTTACTGTATTAACTGGAACAATATTTATCGACTCATAAAATAAGAAAACATATGCAATAACAATCAAGCTCCCTTTCTCTCTCTAAAAAATGTGACTGATAACTGAAATCATTCACCAAAAGCATTAATTATTATTGATGATTCAAAACAATATTTTATAAAAACTACATTAAAAGAATAAAAAACAGAAATCAAATTTGAATTGTCATTTTAGTGCAAATATTTTACATTACTTTTACATTACATTACACATGTACATTAATAAATATACACAATAATATGTAATTAATCTAAACTTTATCTCAAATTGTATGTCTACATGATTGAAGAAAGGTTTGTTTTTCTGTAGCTGCTTTTAATTTCAACAATTTTCTATAACTTCATTGTGTTGTTGAAAAATTTGATTTTAAAACGCCATAATTTACACTAATATCTTTAATCATAAGCAGCACTCAAAATAAATATAAATAAACACACACCCTACTTTAATACCTACTTACTCTACGACGTTATACAATTTAAAGCGCATTGCTACACTAATAAAAGTATTCCTTCTATCTCCATCATGTTCTAATTCTATCCAGTACACCTCCTTACAACCTATCACTTTTGAGTAAATTCTAATTTTATTTTCCCATCTGCGTCTACACCTAATTTCATTGCTGAGGGAACTGCATGATTACTATTGAGCAACAGCGTTGTCATTCTTTTGTTTTCCGTGATCAGTCTTCCTTCCTTGTATGTGCATATTAATATATTTATTTGGATAATAGTGTATTGCTAACAGTTAAAATATAACACAAATTATGAAATCACCAGCTTGTTACAAACAATTACATTCCAAGAAGAAAATATTAATTAGTAAAGAAAGGGCAACGATGTTAAGAGTCTACACCTATTTTTAAGACGGAACTTGCTCAGTAAATCAAGCGGCAATGTAAACTGTAGAAGCTACAGGTGTGTCATATAACCAGTAATCTCTATTAAACAAGAATTCAAAACTAAGGGAACGTTACTGAAATCAATCAAAAAAGGAAATAACTGCTCTCAAATGAAGCGTTTGGATAAATATTACACTTTTACTCAGGCAGCAATCCGCAGAAAGGTACATTCACTTTACCGTAACAATGAATTACCTACCCTAAAGAAAATTAAAGCTTATATTGATAGTGACTTTCCTAATTTTCTGATTAAGATCAAGTAAGAATGTAATTTATAGCATTTAATATAAAATGCATGTTGTAATATATTTGTTTGTATATTAATTATGAGAAAAAAGTTTTATACATAAAATAATTTTAAGCATAATTACGTGGGGAATAGAAAAAGTTAATACACTTCAATCTTGTAAAAAATACAATTGTTGAAATAGTTAATGTTTCTATAAAAGGTTTTACACTGATAGAAAATGTTTTTGCCTGTCAATTGAACCCCCCAATCCCCATGCCACTTTGTTTACAATGAGGGATTTCCAAGTAAACCCTCCCCCCTCACTTCCCAACAACCTAAAGATAGAAGGTTTGGCAACAGTCAACAGAGAGAGAGCGAAGATAAATTTTTTCTCCATAAGACCTGCAGTTCCCTCAGCAATGAAATTAGGTGTAGGTCTTCCCACTGGTCTATTTTCATTAGAATTGCCAATAATTGCCAATACATCGAACGTGGTTCTAGTTTCTTCCATCCGCGCTGCATGTCCTGCCCACTGTAACCTGTAAGATGTGTTTATCCTAACAATATCTGGTGATTAGTACAGGGTATGTAGCTCATCATTGTGTAACTTCCTTGATTTTCCATTATATTCGACCCTTATTGGACTAAATATCTTTCTAAACACCTTGTTTTCAAACACCCTAAATTTCTTCTTGTCATATAAGGTAAGATTCCAAGTCTCACAGCCATAATGAACAACCAGCGAAATACTGTTTTGAATATTCTGAGTTTCACATTACTTATTTTATAATAATTATATTAGTCATTATTATTATTAATAGAGCATCTATATTTAAATAAAATTATTTCATTAAAATGTATATTTATATTTAACCCTTATTTTATAAATTTAATAAAGAAAATAATGATTCGTGTAGTTATATTTCCTATATTTTTTTAATTAGCTATGAAATATATTTAATAATTTATATTAAGTATTAATATAGGGTTTATTATTTATTCCATGTTAGCAACTACCGAATGAGTAATAGTTTGGATTTTCCGACTGTATTAATTTCCTAACTTCCACTCTAATTTCATTAGTGCTAGTTAAAATTGTTGTTAAATATTTGAACTTATAAACCTTACCGAACGATTTGTTGCTCGCAATAATCTCTAAATAAATTGTTGTCCGGAATCTGTGTTATATATGTGATCATGTACTTCGTCTTCTCAGTGTTCACTTTACTTTTACTAGTTACTAAATTAAGGAATGGATAGCCAAATTATAATTGTAATTTATAATTAGTTATTAAAACTTATAGGTTATGTTTCCCATCAAAAGGATGATTGTAAAATCAAAGAGTTGATGGGAGGGAATTGTGTTGTTAGTTTGTCCAAAGATTTGATCGACGATTACCTCCTAGTTCATAATGGTACAGCTGAAAATTAGGTTTGATACACTGATCACTGATCAACTTATATCCTAATCTATGATTGAGGCATTAATAAGGTTGGTATAGCTGGATTGCGGCCATGCTATGAAGTTGTTTCCAGTTATAACCGGTTAATAAATCCGCATTCATTCAGTCAAAACCAGGTTTAGGCTTCTTCTACCAACCCGCCAATGACTTGTTGCTATAAATCCATTTCTAACTAGTTGATAAATCCGCATTAATTCAGTTGAAACCATATTTCTGAAAACTCTCCCAATCCGCCAATGACTTGTTGCTATAAATCCAGTTCTAACTAGTTGATAAATCCGCATTAATTCAGTTGAAACCATATTTCCGAAAACTCTCCCAATCCGCCAATGACTGGTTGCTATAATTCCAGTTCTTATTAGTTGTTAAATCCGCATTAATTCAGTTGAAACTACATTTACGAAAACTCTCCCAATTCGCCAATGACTGGTTGCTATAAATCCAGTTCTAACTAGTTGTTAAATCCGCATTAATTCAGTTGAAGCCATATTTCCGAAAACTCTACCAATCCGCCAATCACTTGTTGCTATAAATCCAGTTCTAGCTAGTTGTTAAATCCGCATTAATTCAGTTGAAACTATATTTCCGAAAACTCTCCCAATCCGCCAATCACTTGTTGCTATAAAATCCAGTTCTAGCCAGTTGTTAAATCCGCATTAATTCAGTCAAAGCCAGATGTCCGTTCCGTCTACCAATCCGTCGATGACAGATTTCTCTCAAACAAGTTATAACCAGTTGTGGAGGCCGCATTAATCTGGGAGATTGCGGTTGCCGAGCAGACAAGCTACAGTAATGAGAGCTACAATTACTGTAGTACTTGCTCCCCTATCGAACAGATATGGCTCAAGTAAGAAGCGGCCATCTTAAATAACACGCCTCACACATACGGGATCACAACGGCTTTCAGGAGAGGGAGAGAGGGGAAAAGGTTGAATACAAATGTGACCTAGTTACACATAATGCAAATCTTTTCTCGCGATTACACAAGACAAAGGGTAGGGGGTGATGCAATCTACAGGTATTATTGATCGCTTCTCAGTATAGGGGTGGAGTGGGAACAACGTCATGTGACCAGTTTCAACATTCAACATGTACC
The DNA here is from genome assembly GCA_902141375.1 of Timema poppense. Taxonomy (NCBI): domain Eukaryota; kingdom Metazoa; phylum Arthropoda; class Insecta; order Phasmatodea; family Timematidae; genus Timema; species Timema poppense. The sequence goes on from CABFOV010004166.1 coordinate 52,704, forward strand.
GTTCACTAATTATCATTACTATTTTACTCATATGATCATCTGTAACTCCACCATCTCATATTGCATGGAAGCTAAGTAAGAATGGTCCTGACTGTTGTTTAAGTGTTAGTGTACTGAAGTGTTCTTATAATTTGAATTTCCAAACTTATCATTCTACAAAAGCTACAATAAAGTCCTGAGATAATTTCTTGGGAAAATAGCTACACACTTCTTTTAAAATGGGAGTGTAATAAAATCGAGTTAGTGCCAGTGTTTTTTTTTTCAGTTATTCTAGCTAAAAAAAATGTTTTGCCGAAATAAATGAAATATCCCTCCAGTAGAAAAATAGGGATTAGTTTTCTTCTCATAGTGACCTTAACAGTTGTTGAATATTTGTCAAAGGTGTCCTAGNTCAGTTATTCTAGCTAAAAAAAATGTTTTGCCGAAATAAATGAAATATCCCTCCAGTAGAAAAATAGGGATTAGTTTTCTTCTCATAGTGACCTTAACAGTTGTTGAATATTTGTCAAAGGTGTCCTAGAAGTTAATGACAACTTTTTCCCTTAATTTAAAATGTTTTTTTTATCTAATACCACTATGCTCATAGCAGATATTCATCAACTGTTGATATCACCATGTAGATAAAATTAAACTCCATGTTTCTACTGAAGTGATATTTCATATATTATTTTGGCAAAAAAACAAGGTTGGTACAAAAACTGCAAAAACACTGTCCTTAACTTGTGTTCCTTACATCCCCACCTTAGCCCATTTCATAGCCGATTAACCGGGAAATTATAATATATTACGCTCAAACTAGAAAACATATTGAAGTGTGGTTTTCTGCATTCTTCATTTGATAACAGATACAGTTGGAATAGTTGAGTAAATTTTTACTTTTAAAATAATTATTTTTCAAATTTGTAACATTTAAAAAAATATGTTATCTCACTGTTCTCTCAAGTCCACGGTTTTCTAAATTAGAACATATAAAACCTGGACCACGATGCGACATCCGACTAGAACTATATTATCTACCTAAGTTAGCTGCTATCCATGGGGTGAGACGGGCTATTAACAAGAAAATGTCGCCCCTTGAGTTCCACATAACACCCTACTAGCACTCAAACAACACTCAGGCTCGTTCTTGCATACCGTTCTATAATGTTGCTAAAGTTATACCATTAGCGTTTAGCGTAGTGCTCACCACGCTTGATTCAGACACAGGAAGTCGTGGTTCAAACCACGGTCTGAGTGCACTCGATTGGTGTTTTCCTCGACTTGGTTTTGTCATCCTCTGTCCAGTTGGTTTACTTGATCTTCGCAATCATTATCTAGGTGGCATTGATAGTTACTAGCCCACTGACACTAAAAACCACACAGGTGGGCGCACAATCAAAGGCATCAGTCTCGTTTTGTCTGATTTACTGGTGAAGAAGAGGTTGTGGTTTCAACCCAGGACAGGTGTACTTAAGTTGTTGTTTTTTCAGAATTCTTTTAGCGATATTCCTCCCCGCAAATACTGTTTTATTTCTTCCAAATTATAAGATCTCATTAGTATAAATACTCCCGGAAGGGTATCAAAATGCGTTGGAAGGAAGCAATGATAAAATTATATTAAAGGACTCCACCGTGGTTCGGATTCCACGTTAAACTGTAGGTCCTTCATTTCATCTCACAATCACCTTACCATTACACATTAGCGTAGTGCTCACCACGCTTGATTCAGACACAGGAAGTCATGGTTCAAACCACGGTCTGAGTGCACTAGATTGGTGTTTTCCTCAACCTGGTTTTGTCATCCTCTGTCCAGGATAATACCAGATCGCAATCATTATCTAGATGGCATTGATAATTACTAGCCCACTAATACTAAAAACCGCACAGGTGGGCGCACAATCAAAGGCATCAGTCTCGTTTTGTTTGATTTACTGGTGAAGAAGAGGTTGTGGTTTCAACCCAGGCCAGGTGTGTACTTAAGTTGGGTTTTTTTTTTCTCAGAATTCTTTTAGCGATATTCCTTCCCGCAAGTACTGTTTTATTTTTTCCAAATTATAAGATCCCATTAGTATAAATACTCCCGGAAGGGTATCAAAACACGTTGGAAGGAAGCAATGATAACACTATATTAAAGGGTTAAAAAAATAATAATTTTAGTAATTTAAGTAAAATTTGCTATCTTGATTTTGTAATAGTGAATAATTATTTGAAACACATTGTTAATATTTTGTTAGTCAGTGCACTTGGGTGGCGTTTCCATTCTTACTAAAGCTGAACTCTGGAGCATTTAATTATAGAGTGCACTCTCAACCTAGTATTTTATGCCTAGGCACTGATAGTTAATATTGCACTCTACCAATAAGGAAGTTAAATTAATACCTAGATCACACAGACTTTATAAAGTACACATATGAAACATGTCTAACATCAGATAAATATGATTGGGGAGGGGGGGGGCTATTTTAAAAGCAATTAAACACTAAATAAAATTCCTCGAAACGTCTACTTTAGAACAAAAGTATTATATATTTCAATACCCATTCTATGTAGACAATTATAAAATGCGATTTATGATCAGATATTTTTCTGCCCGTTTCAATGGCCGAAGGTTTTTAAAATCTACGTATTTATCCATAAAAAGAAGCGAAACAAAAAAAAATTCATAATAAAGTTGTACTGTGACTTCAGAGTCGTATAAAATTGACCCACATTTCAATTTTAAATAGTTTAAATTCCAAGACCCACGTACTTTTATGGATTGGTTTTTTAATGTCATAAAAATTAAAATTTGTTCGCTATGGATCAAACGTTAACATTAAAACATGAACAATGTGTGACTAGAGCAAATAAAAGTGTACATACATTTGATGCGAGAAAGCTATAAAAGAAAGTACCTCGCCGACAAGGGATTTTGTGTTTTCTAAGCTACTGCTTGTGAGGCTAGACATAAAAAAAACTCTACTAGGTAGGGGTGGGAAGTGGTGGTATTGTAGTAAGGGATGGATATTTAAACAAGCAAAAATATTTTTTTTATTTTAATATGAAATATACTTTGTTACTACCATAGAAAA
>CABFOV010004167.1:0-27087 GCA_902141375.1 Timema poppense
ACTGTAAAACATTGTGTATTTTCTTTTATTATATTATTATGCCCGTGCGAAGCCGGGTTGGGCTGCTAGTAAATAAATAAAATAAAGATTTTTAGTTAGATTTTGTTTTAGAGCTCTTATTATTTTAGCTCATCATAATTTTAGGAAACACCTAAAAATCAGATCCCAGAATATAAGTTTATCAGCGTACTGAATGCTATAATTAATGAATTTATTATCACAAAAATGGTTAGCATTTATTTCATATATATATTTTTTTCATAGTTAAGTAGGCCTCTTAGGCTTACTATGTTTTCTAAGATTCGGATTAGAAATTTGTAGATAAAATGAAAATTGGATCCGTGGCTACGGTCCTTCTCTGAATTCATAACAAACTCAAAGTTAGTACATAGATGTTTTTTTATCTCGTACTGGAGTGATAATTAGTGAATCAATCTATTTATCTAATGAAGAAGAGAATAATGATTTAGGGATGAATGCACTTGTATTTGACAGGATTGAGGATACCCGCCTCGGTGGCGTAGTTGGCTAATGCCCTAGTTTTGTGTTGAACTAGATTGCCGAGGTTGGGGAGATCGAGGTTGGAATCTTGGTAGTTTTTCCTAAATGGTTTTCCACTCTCCCTCCACGCAAATGCGGGTTCACTTCCTCTAACTAAACCTTCCCAATTCCTAATCACATTAGCGTAATTAGTACTTAATGCTTATAACCCGAACGGGTAGTAAGACGCGATGCTAAATATTAATAAAAGATAAAGGTCAGTGACACTGCGTGCTATTTACCTCCATATGAATATCGAGGTGGTTTCCGAAAACTCACCCTCCTAGCTCCGTTTTCGTGCGACACTTGCCCGATACAAAGGCTTGGTAATAAAACGTAGGCGAGACATTTAACAAAACAAACTCACAACGGTAGACACGTGGAAAAAGGCATCAGTATCATCTAGACTAGTTGGCTAATAATGGGGAGGTTATAATTCGAAACTCAGTTGTGTCTCTTAAGAATCTTCCTTAGGTGTTTTTCCCCTCTCGTTGGAATTATGAATACATTTACTTTAAATTTTACTGTACACATTATTACCCATTATTGAAAAAAAAAAATTTAGCTATTATAATCCGTAGCACAACTTCCTTCGGAGGGAAGTAAACCACCGATCCAATATCGATTGCGGCATACAAAAGAACCCTGTAAGGTATGTGAAAATATCTGTCCCAGAAAAATTGGTAGGTCCTTTCTCTTTCGATCATAGAAATGATCGTCTCGTGTACTGATATGATCAATCGGCTCTGTAAGTGCACGTTAAATACCTCAAATAAAGATATGCGCAAAAGTGGATATTTTGGATGGCTAGTAATCTTGTAATATGGTAAAAATAAAACTCTTCCAAAAGGATAGCAAGCCTTTTCCCATGATAAGCAACACTTATACCATGTAGGTTTTAATTAATCTGTCAAGAGTTTAAATGAGGCCTTTTAACGTGCTGGCGGCCGGGGTTCAATCCCAGATCCCGGCATAGGATTACTAAACCCTTCCTTCACCTCTGACAAGACATCTTGTGAATGTGGGGAATGCCAGGCCTCCACCGTGGTTCGGATTCCACGTTAAACTGTAGGTCCTCCATTTCGTCTCACAATCACCCTACCATTACACATTAGTGTAAGTGCGTATAACCCGAACGGGTAGTAAGACGCGGTTCTAATAATAATAATAATAATAATAATAATAATAAAACATATTCAGGTGTCTTTTTTTCTGAAATTTTCGATTACTTTAACAATGAGTTTAATAACCCCACTTATAAAAGTTAAAATTAAATTCATCATATAAATCAACCAAATATCTTTGCATAGTATATTCGATTTTTCGTTGCTAGTTAAGAAGTATTTTTAAAAATTAAAACGGTATGGGTTTACTTAAACTTGGTTCTGTCCAATTCAAAAATAAATGAGAGAAAACCTGTTTATAATAATTTTAATAACGAAATATTTGTATAAAATTTTTTTTAATGGTTCATTTTCTAATGTAAATATTACATTTATTCATAAAGTGGTTTTGCAATATTTTTCTTAAGTATTTAGAGAAAATTAAAAAATAATTTGATTTTAAATACACATACATTATCAACTAATAACAAACTATCAACCCATTCTTTTGTTTTACTGGTTGGGAGACTGATTGTTAAACCAAAGTACATTGATTAGATTCCCCAAGCACTTAATATAATTGACTCATTTTCTCAGATGGTGCAATTTTTACAGACACTAATGGTTGAGCGATAAGGCTAATAGTTCATTTTTATCATAAGGGTTTTAAATTTTCAGGAGATTTTTACACCTCAGTGATAAGTTATCACCTAACGTTTCTTTCTGACTGTAATGGATTGAAAACAATATAAACAAACTTTTGCCCCCCTCCTCCCCCTATAAAGTTTTCCCCTAAAACTCAAACAAGAAATACCATACTTAGGCTTGAAGGTTAAGCCTTTTGGTCTCGTCCTTGTGGATGAGTGGCTAAGAAACACCATCCTTAGGTTAAAGGTGTCTTGGTCAGTGCCAGCTGATGCATAGAATAATATAATAGCTGTACAAGTGGTACTATATATATATTTAAGTTAAATTATTATTATTATTAGCACCGCGTCTTACTACCCGTTCGTGTTATACGCACTTACGCTAATGTATAATAGTAGGGTGATTGTGAGATGAAATGGAGGACCTACAGTTTAACGTGGAATCCGAACCACGGTGGAGGCCTGGCATTCCTCACATTCACAAGATGTCTTGTCAGAGGTGAAGGAAGGGTTTGGTAATCAGATAAATCTGTGCCGGGACAGAGGATTGAACCCCGGCCGCCAGCATAGAAGTCTGACACCTTACCCCTAGACCGCCAAGGTTAAATTAATTACCTATTTGACTACAGGTTCTAGATTTTGTTGGTTGGAAAATAGTACTCAGCTATAATCCTTTGGTAAAAGCTACACTAAAATAACTAGATTTTTTAAACTCATCGGTGAACACACAGATTAAGTAGCCGGTCTCACCTGGTCTGGTTTGCTGGTGAAGGAAGGAGTTTGAATCCCATTAAGGTGTACTCAGGATGATTATTTCCAAGTGGCTTTCTCTTCAGGAAAATGTTGGTACATTTATTCTAAACTGAGTAGTCCTCATAACCACCCACTTATTATAGTTAAATGCGTATTGTCCGAACGGAAATAAATGAGGTGTAAGAAAAAGTTGTATCGACTTGTAAGAGTAACTTGTCTAACTTATTATTTTAGTCGGTAGCACGTGAGTCTACTGAACTGAGGGGTCCAGGTGTGATCCTAGCTTGGCCTGAAAAAACAAAATCGGTGAAATTGGAGCTTCCTCTTTCACGGTGATGAATGAATGGAAGAGGGATATTGTTTGTACAAGCTAGTTTGTAAACTGAATTCTGGAATAATCAATCGGCTCAGAAAGAACACGTTGGACACTATATACAAATAAAGTCTTACCTTGTAGAGGTACTGGTCAAACATTCGGCATACGTCTACATCACTGCCCATGCAGTAGGTAGCCTCCATAGTCTCACAAGGCCCGAAGAGGAGAGGGTAGGTAGACCCGTAGAAAGCTGCCGCTGGTTCTTCCACTATGATAGCTTCTTTATTATTACAACGAGCGTTTCAAACGGGGGACAAAAATACAACCTTAAGACTGGATACAACGATAAAGTAGTCGTGGTGGGACCCGATAACAACAAAACTAAGATGTATTTTATTTTGCCAGACTATAAAAAAAACCGAAATGAAAAAAACTAATCACTTTGTTACTTTATCCAAAACTTAGAAACTTTTCACACTTCAATTATTCTTTGAATTGAATTCACTGATTGAAAAAACACGTTTCTATTGATTGTATTTAGTTTCTAATATAATACACACAATATTCTGATCTAGGATAGTATTTAAGTTGTTTACTATTTAGTGTCACTAATATTGTCGTGTTCATAGTTTGGTTTTTTCTGAAATACAGTATTTTCTTACTATGTAAATCCTTTAAATAAAATTATTTCAGTAATTAATGACTTCCACACGACTAGTTTACGCAACACATGTAAGTAAATAGTCACAGTTTTGTATGTGTTCTATTTTCAAAATGCACTTGTCAACACGTTCTTTTGTTTATGAAACGTCAAACTTATCCGTAAACGTACTTTGTTTTATTTGACTCCTTGTGGAAAACAAACGACGGTCGTCTCGCACGGGAGATAGAACTATAGAATGAATAAGGGATATACAGTATTTTTGGTTTTTTTTCACAGTGCCAATAAAACGGGCTTGCCAACTGCTTACCACACGCAGACGAGATGTTGTCCCAACCACGCCGGACTAGCAAATAGTCCCAACTCTCACCGAGGTGGTTACACTTCGATTCGGGGCGATCCCCTCCCCTTTTACCCCTCCGTATTCTGCTCTCCACCTTCCCCTTCACAAAACTGACAAAGAGAGGTACACGTATATATACATATATAAAAACACTAACTCCTCTTTTATTTACCCCTTCCAATGTTGCGCATAACTATCATGAAAACGAGACCGTCCCGCGCCGAATTCAATCTCCATATTAAAAAACATATTTATAACAAGGGTGTAGGGTTGAGAGATTTTTTAAAAAAACTTTTTTTTCTTTCTTTGGAACAGAGAAAATCCATCTTTCTACTTTATAACTTTCCATACATTATAATTTTATGAGAAAATAAAATTGGTTGAAACTACTTAATACGTTAATATATTCCACCTTTATTTCAAACATGATGAATTTTGTAATTTCAAAATCATTCGATTATTTTCAAGCTTCATTAGCAAGGACCATAAAACTTATTTCCCAATGCCCTTTTTGCTCATCTTCCCAAATCCATTTAGTATTTAATTAAACTTGATTGGGTAAAAACATTTTGAAACGATTACATTATCGTGCTAGAAGCTATTAACCATACAGCACGCATCCCTACACAATAATTACCTAGTTGAGAAAGAGAGAAATAATTATGTTATATTTACGAGTTTCATCTAAACTAATATTTTTCTAGCCCCTAGAATAAAATATTTCAGATACATTTCTTAGAGAAATTATGACTATGACTAGAAATACAGGTTCTCAAAATCTCAAATTATGTTAGATCGTTTTAGCGCCATTATTCCATTTACAATAATTCTTGAATTATATTTTTTACTCCTGCATACTACTACCCGTTCGGGCTATATGCATATGTATAAATTACGTTAATGTGTTAGGGCTGAGGAAGGTTCAATTTAGTGGAATTGTATCCGCATTTGCGTGTAATTAGAGTGGAACACTCGTAGCAGAAACCATCCTTAGTACACACAACCGGGGGTTTAACCCCAACGTCTTCGTTATCGGTAGTACAGTCTATTGCAAGAATTACGACTTAGACCATTCGACCACTGACGAGGGTAATTCTACAAAATAACTTTTAATTTAAACACATTGAGAATATTTTATTACAAATATGGCTTTGAAATAGAAACCTTGCCCGCCAAAGTAAATAAAAATAGTTCTCCAGTACAAACATAGAGTTAAGTTTTCTTCACATGGTGATATCAATAGTTCTTTAATATATGTCATGAGCAAAGTGGCATTAGATGACAAACTTTTTAAATTAATAGAAATATCTTTCATCAAATTCCAGGACACCCTTGACAGATATTCAAGAACTATTCAGGCCATTATGTGAGGAAAATAAAACTCTATATTTGTACTGAAGCAATATTTGATTTATTTTGACCAAAAAAAGTTTTGCTACTAAAACTTCAAAAACACTTGAGTTTTTCTCACGTTCCCTACATCCCCACCTTAAGGAAAAAATGGAGGATCTGGTTAACTAAAAAAATGTTTGATCCCTGGTATTACATTATTATATTAAATACGAAGCCTTTAGATCTCAAAGTCAGTTTATAAACAGTGTTATATAATACAATCGTGCATTGTCAGTTTATAAAATAAGTTTTAAATTAATTTATAATAGATCAAATATGAAAATAAAGCTCATTATTTAATACGTAACCTTTAGGAGGTGTTTTATAATATAATTATTATTATTAGCACCGCGTCTTACTACCCGTTCGGGTTATACAAACTTACGTTAATGTGTACTGTTAGGGTGATTCTGAGATGAAATGGAGGACCTACAGTTTAACGTGGAATCCGAACCACGGTGGAGGCCTGGCATTCCCCACATTCACAAGATGTCTTGTCAGAGGTGAAGGAAGGGTTTGGTAATCAGATAAATCTGTGCCGGGACCGAGGATTGAACCCCAGCCGCCAGCATAGAAGTCTGACACCTTACCCCTAGACCGCCAGGTCACCTTTATAATATATTATTTATACTGATAAATCATATTATAATGACGTAGATTTTTTTCACTACACCTTACTACCCATTCGATCTAATCCGTATGTAATTTCGCTAATAAGATAGGAGTTTATAAGACAACATTCAGAGAACATGTCACCACATTTTCGTGGAGGAAGAGTGGTAAACCATTTGAGAAAAAAAATAACTTCAGTACACTCGAATGAGATTCAAAACATGGACTGTCACCGCAAACTAGACCAAACTACGCTTATTACACCGTTTCAATATGTGGAATGCTATTATTAACACTTCAGTTAACCGCTGAAGTGGTCACCACTCATGAATCTGATTCAGGAAAGCTTAGGGCTTAATAACCGGGGTCGAGTTATTTTCACAATGTGGGTATATCACCCAATATCCTGGCAAATATTGATGTATTTGCTTCGAAATTTACCTTAATTATCGTATCCCCTTAGATTAGATTATATGAGTCACTAACACCCAGCACACTAGTGTGTTAACACATAATGATAATAAGTACTTCAGTTCCTTCAAGGCAACCTTAAATATCTTCTAAGTGTAATGTTTATTTTCAAAATTGGGTGGAAAGTTATTACATAATAAAACAAATAGTACGGTGCACCGCACAGACATTCTCGCTCATGTATGGAAAAATTTACTTATAGCTTGTTAAAAAAAAATTAGATATTATTGCAGACACATACTGAAAAATGATCATCAAAATCTACCAAAGAGAATGGATGAAATAATATACACTATTAAGAAAATATTGAGAAAATAGGAACATCTCTGCCCACCAAAGAGTTTAACTCTATTATCCATTTCAAGGACCTCCTTAAAAATATATAACATATTAATCTATAGTTAGGAAACTATTGGTTTTATAAAAGTATATTTTAAACTAAAGATCCCCAAAGTAATATTCACCGGGAAAGTAAGAATCGACATTCTTTTTGTTGTGCTAAAACGATGCCTTGATAAAAAAATTAATATAAAACATTAAATCTGATTTTGAGAAAAGAGATTTTTTTTTCACTTTTCTAGCACAAGTAAAATAATTAATTTTAGTTTTAACTATAGTGTTAAATATTGAATTCCAAAAACTCCTCAAGAGATCCTTATCGAAACCCTAAGGACCTAGTTTAGGCCGATCAGTAAAATGGTTTATGATCTAGGCCAAGATAAGACACACAAACAGACACACCGACATTGAAAAATCCCTTTTTCAGGTTCACGGGGCAATGAAACGTCGACATACATCAAAATCTAGAGCTCAATTTTTTTTAACGATCACAATATTTTCTTTCTCTGAGGAGTCATGAGAAAGTAAAAAATAGGCGAAAACATTTAAAAAAAGTTTAGGCCCTAAGACAAGATTATTGGACATCACGATCCAATCACAACCCGCATCGGTATTCACGTCACTCTCGTGTTAGACTGGATCGACGGTGACTAGGAGATTAGGTTTCGAATCTTGGTCAGGCGTACTGAGGCTGTTTGTTTCATAAATTGGTCCCTACTCTACCTCCACACAAGTACGGGTACTTTCCCGTTAAAACTCCACCTTTAACATTCCTCCTGGTGACCTGGCGGTCTAGGGGTAAGGTGTCAGACTTCTGTGCTGGCGGCCGGGGTTCAATCCTCGGTCCCGGCACAGATTTATCTGATTACCAAACCCTTCCTTCACCTCTGACAAGACATCTTGTGAATGTGGGGAATGCCAGGCCTCCACCGTGGTTCGGATTCCACGTTAAACTGTAGGTCCTCCATTTCATCTCACAATCACCCTACCATTACACATTAGCGTAAGTGCGTATAACCCGAACGGGTAGTAAGACGCGGTGCTAATAATAATAATAATAATAATAATAATAATAATAACATTCCTCCTCCATTACCGTAATTAATATATGAGAATAAATCGAATAAGACGCGGTCAAATAGAAAACAATATTAAATCATGCACAGGTTGCAGTCTGTTGTATACATTAGATAATTATTTCTTCTTATTTTATTGAGATAGTAAAGTTACTCTGTTAAATACACCGTTGTATAAGATCACGGCTTAACTATCCCAACCTATAGCAACACACCCATCATGGTAAGCCAAGACGGTCTCGTGCTGTTGACATTAGCGTGTATAACGCAGGTATTGACTAAAATTACAAACTGTAAGTGAATAATAAATAATATTTGTGATAAATATAAGTTTTTGCTAGCACATTCACCACTCGATCTTATCGCAAATGGAAAAGGATAGGTCTAATAGTAAAAAATGTATTACGCCTAAGGAAATGGGTCTGGTTAAATCATTCATTGCGATAAAACTACAAATAAATTATATTGGTTGGAAAATGATATTAAAAATAAAAGAAGGTTTAAAGCATGTTTACCACCTTTCTCAAAATAAAGCTAAAGGATGTTTATGGAGTTGTGGTGTTGGGGTTTTGGCTCAGAGTTTTTCAATATCTTAGACGCCTCCAGAATATAGTCTTGTGCGTTTCTTATGCCCTTTGGGAGGAGAGCGGGAGATGAAGAGGATGGGCAAGGGGGTTGTGAATAATATATTTGTTAAAATTTATCTAGATTACTATACGTATTATACTGGGATAAAATTAATTTCATGAAACATTTGAAACCTTTTTTATTTTAATAAATTCGTCCTTCAAGGCGGATGCTCCGAAATTCAACTTAAGCTCAAAACCAAGAGCATAGTAATTTATGTTACATTATTATTATTATTATTATTATTATTAGCACCGCGTCTTACTACCCATTAGGGTTATACGCACTTACGCTAATGTGTAATGGTGGGGTGATTGTGAGATGAAATGAAGGACCTACAGTTTAATGTGGAATCCGAACCACGGTGGAGGCCTGGCATTCCCCACATTCACAAGATGTCTTGTCAGAGGTGAAGGAAGGGTTTGGTAATCAGATAAATCTGTGCCAGGACCGAGGATTGAACCCCGGCCGCCAGCATAGAAGTCTGACACCTTACCCCTAGACCGCCAGGTCACCAGTCTTTATGTTACAAATCGTAAAACGAAAGAATCTGCAATTTACGTTAATCAGTGAATGTTTTATGAAAGGATTCCTGATGTTATATACAAATAGTTGAGGTCTTTAAAATAAATTATCTCCGAGCTGTAGATCTAGACAAAATTCACAAAATTTGAGCACTGCCATTGGTCTTTGCTAAAAAACCATGCGATTTGACGAAGGAGAAAGTTGTCCTGGGAGATGTTTTACTTGGGGTACGTCGTCTAGTAAAAATAAGTATTCAGTTAGGATTGTTGTGAAAATAAAACGTTTATCTGAGGACGATGTACAATAACATAAAATACGGAATGACACCTCAAACTACGGAATGGGTAGTAGCTATAGCGAGATCCTGTGGTATTATATAGACTTTATTAAGCTTTTAAATATGAATTTTCAATGATTTATAGTTTTCTTGTTTGACTGAATTTTAACCATAATTCTATTGTATACATTTGAACAGCAACTATTATCTTAAATGTTTGGTTTAATTTAATGTTATTATATGTTAGTTTTGTCACTGTTTAATCCGGTAAACTTATCAATAATTTGAATCCACAATTTAACAAGCTCAATGTACTAATATTTTAACTTTATTTTATCAAAATTTGTGCTCAACAACATAATTAAACTAATTTTATAACTGTACCAGGTGAAAGACTACTTTGTCAAAGACAATATTTTAACTGTCTTGGTCTAAAAAAGTTTTGTGAAGTGAGTTAATAAGTCTATACAGTGTTATGATCACTACACCAAAGATCATAAATAAAATAATATATACTGTTACTTACTTTAAGCCATGGCATAAGGAACTAGAAACAGTGCTACAAAAATAATTGAGAAATCAGAATCATATTTGTTCACCAAACAGCATAATAATCAAATTCATTTTCAAAGAACTGTATTAAAAATTATATATATTTGAGTATAGCTCAGAAACTATTGTTTTATAAAAATATATTTCAAATACAATTAGTTTTATCTTTAATAGTAGGGTTACTACAATTTTACAATGATAAGTTATTTTGTATCTCAAATAATTGCGTAGATATGATGAAAATTGGAAAATTTCCCCTATGTAAAGTATCCTCAAAGAGATTTCACTAGAAAATGAGAATTTCAATCCTGTTTATTAAAATAAACAATGTCCAAATACAAAATTTAATCAAAATTGGTTTAACGAATTTATAAAATATTGATTTTTTCTCTTTTTGCCCTTAAGTAAACTACCCTTAATTTTAGGGATAGAAATATGATTACAAAAACCCCTCGGGGGGTCTTATGAAAACCCTAGATACCAAGTTTTAACCCAATCGGTAACATAATTTCGGTTCTAACCCAAGGTACAGACAAGACAGACATACAGGCAGACGGCATTGCAAAAGCCACTTATTTGGTTTCAAGGGATCATGAAACGTTGACATTTAACAAAATCTTGAATTCGAATTTTTTTTTACAATCACAATAATTTATCTCCAAGATGTCGAGAAAAAGTAAAAAATAAACACCAAATCCTATATTTGGATCATAATATAGATAAAATGCATAAAAATTACTTTGTAAGTCGTAACCAGGAAACATTACTGAACTTATTTTTGTATTGTGATACTATTTGAATAAATGAACACCAAAACCCACATTTAAACACTAAAGTGGCTATCTAAACACATTTCAAGAACATTTTATCAATATTTGAAATTATAATATATACCAAAATGTATTTCAACAAAATTGTAGAGTTTTAATTTAAAATGCATGTGCTAAACAAAACTTAAGACAATATTTTAGAGAAATTGACTACCTAACATTTTTATTTGCAAATTATAGTCAATAATATTGATTTATATGCGAATAAACTGTCCAATAACAGTAATTGTTTTCCCAGCCTAAGAAATTAATTTCAGCTACGTTTACCATCGGTAAATTTGATAAAAAATAGTGGACAAACAGACACACATAGCTTTCCACAATATTGAATCCACCCTCTTATATTTTTCAAGTTTCATATATTTTTCATAAAGATGGTATGATATATAGCATCCATCACAAATTTCACCTCTCTAGGGCATCGGAAAATGGGAGAAAGAGCCCTGGAAGGATTGACAGACAACCATTTAATCTACCCACTTAAAAATCAGTTAAACATTTTTGGAGATAACTGCAGCAATTAATTAATAAGTGAGCAAAGTTTCAGCTACCTATCTTATCAGGAAATCTGAGAAAAGCTCTGGGTAAACAGACACCACATGGATTTTAATAATACATAGTGATACCTCAACATACTTCTTGTATGTTTCATCATGAACATTTTTCATTATATTATTATACTTTTGTTATACAACAATTTTTTATTCTTTGTTTTTTTATTTAGCACTGTATATTACTACCCGTTTGGATTATACGCTTAAGTACTAAGTATGCTAGTGTGTTAGGAATAGGGAGGGTTGAATTTAGAGGAGGTGAACCCGCATTTCCGTGGAAAAACATTTAGGAAAAACCACATCCAGTTCATCCGACCGAGATTCGAACCTCGATCTCCCCGTTCTCGGCAATATAGCTCAACACGATACCAGTGCGTTAGCTAACTACGCCACCGAGGCGTGTAAGACAGCCATCAAGAGACCGCCTAATGTGGATCAAGAAAGATTCCAACGTCAATAAGAATTTGGTAATACTATTTCATACAAATCATAAATAAATAACCCTATGGTAGATGATTTTATCTTTTCATGATATCACAAATATTTGACAAAGATAACCGATATATATTTTGAATTATCGATTGTTTAAATTAGAACACTATCAAAAAATAAACACTATACAGGTTTAAACAAGTGCTTATTCTGATAAGCTATAACCTTGTAAACAACTGAAAAACAAATAACTGTATATTTCGTTACAAAAAAAAAAGTGGCCTACTTGCACAGTACAAAAGCTTACTGAATTTGCTGAATGTGGAGTGACCAATTACCCATCCTTTCTGCTTCGATGAAATTTTTCACCATTTTCAAATACTGTATCCATAACTGTGCAATAGGCCCATTACTTTGCAGGTGAACTAGTGCTTCATGAAACTTATTCTCAACCCTTTGGAACTCCTCACTTTTGTCAGCTGTTAGTACAACAGATCGGTCCAAGTGTGTGAGTAAGTTTTCCAAAACAGCTCTATCTTCCTCTGAAAAGTCAATTCTTTCGACAACCAAAGTGGCTAATGCTTGGTGAGCCAATAAATGTGCTCTTATTGCCCTGGAATAAGCATGCCCAGACATGATTTTTGTGATGCTGTTTTCAGCAAACGTACAGGCAAACAGATCTTTTAGACCACTCCCAGCCATTATTACTCAAATAACTCCCATAAAGGACATTAATAGATGAAACCCTCAAGTCCCGCAATTACGTTATCCAATTCAGGGGTTTTACCACTGTGAAGAGTTCCTTTTGCCTGTTTCTTTTGCACGTTTTCTGATCTAAATTCTTGCATCTCTAGTTGGCCTCAAGAAGAGACGTGTACACTGTATCATGCTGACTTGGAGGGCGTTGATAATAGGAAATTATACGATTTTTGAGCATTTGCTTTCTCTTTTAGACGTTGCTTGCTCCATAAAACTGTTCCATCTAGAAAGAGGCATGCGAGTCGATTTGCCATAGGTCCATATAATATCAGCACTAGATGATTTTATATCGTTTCCAATCAAGCAAAGAATTTCAAGATTCTGAATATCAATGCTGCTCAAGCCACCAGCTTCATTCTTTTGAAAGCTTTGCAGTTGGATCGTACCTGCTTGCTGGACAAGGTCAGATGAAGTTTTTTTTTCAAGAATTTCACAGGTTCTTCAATGGTTACAGCGGTTGCTGGAGTTATTGGCATAATTCCCCCTCATTGCATGGAACGTATTGAGACCATCAAGGGTATTAACGTTAAAATCAGCATTATCAAAGATAAATTGCATAAATACATCAACATCTCAAGTAGTACTGCCTCATGATGACTTGATGAAAAACCAAGTACAGATAGGATATCAATCAGTTGCCTTGACCCAAACATTTTATATATGTACACACTCACCCCTGTGAGCAGAGAGGATGAAAATGAACGAGGTCTAGCAGCTGAAATAACAGCATGTGATGGAGCGATACATTGTTTTGTCCATTTTTGCAAGGATTCCCTTTTATTGGTAATCACGACAGTTTGGAAAAATGATAGTAATGACTGTGGAATGATATCTTCATTGTCACTTAAAAATGTATTTGATGGAGGGTATTGTGTTGTAAATTTGTGAGCGGATGTCTTCCAGAATGATTGCTGTGGCCGCTTTAACTACTCTCAGGCGTTTTTCTTCGGGATATTTCTTTCTGTTCTCATACCAATTATCAGAGAGAATTTTAAGCCCTGTATTTTTTAAACAAACAACTGTGATTTTGTTGGATGTTGCTGCAATGATAATGTCACTTCCATATTTTTTAAAGAGACAATCATTCACAATTCTTATGTCTGGGCGGAAATCTCCTTCTATTTGCTACATCAGTTCTTGAAGAGAAAACTGACACTCATCTGAACTATCAGCAAGTTAGGCATACAGACCTGGGAAATGAGGTCAGGAGGAGAGCGAGGGGGGAGGGGGAAAACCAACAGCCAATCAGAGAGCAGGAGAAGGAGTCACGTGACCAATTATGACCAATCAGCGTCGGGGTCAAGTTGTTCTGTAAAGCCCCACCAGCTACCTATGTATATTACAAAACGTTATGTTATTAAGAGATATTAAAATATATGAAAGGATTGTAAGGATTATTTGGAATCTTGTGGCAAAATGAAGTATTTCAAGGAATGCTTAACCATTGACCTGACTGACCTCTAGCTCATCCTACACGGTTGATGAACCTTAGGCACCCTGGGCTCAAACGGTTGCTCTCCAATACAAGTACTGATATTCCGGCGTCCTAACCCGCGTAGCCCCAAAATGGGCAGAGTGAACCCCCAAGACTCGATGGTGATTAGTCAGTCTTGATAGCTGAGATCCACTACTTTTTATTCTGCTCTCTGGCCTGGTTTGCCGTGAGGAATTCTGACACACTGTTTATGTTGTCAGTGCATATATTCGATTTGCTAACAAGTTACCCACAATACCTTTCAATACTCGTTTTGTCATTCACAATCCAGAGAACAATGATATTAAACAACCAGCCCTTCAATTTAGGCAGTGTGATTTTATTAGTAAATATTCTTTCTTAAAATAAAATAATTTAATAGTACTTATGACTAATTTTAGAAAATAACCTTATTTTAGTGAAGAGTGGCTTTACAAAATGATTTGTTTCCTTTTTCTGAGGAAACCCTACTTAAGAGTCGTTTACTGCTATCCTATTTTCGATCATTTTGTTCCAAGCTATAGGCTAATACACTATATAAGAACGTTTGTACGATTGTATCGTACCAATTTTTTTAGTACGATGTTGATCTCAAGGATTGGGGAAAGGATAGGAAACTCACATTCCCAGTACAATCGGTTAGGATTCGAACCAAGTTAACCTAGTTTTAATGCCGCCTTCTTGGGTCAAAGCAGGTAGAGCAAACCACTTTACCCAGTAGGAACAACAGTGTGCGACCATTACAAAAGTTATTAAAACTAAGATTATCTATCCATACGTCAAGTCACGTGATCTTCAGCTGTTCCTTATTGATGGTTTCAATACCCTTAAAATAATAATAATAATATTATAGTAAATAAAAACTATAATGACCACGAATAATAAGTTTTTAATTTACAGAAGATCCGAAGCTACCGCGTTCTTGCTGTATTCGGCTGGATGAATTGTGAGCAGGAAACAAAAGAGAACACGCCTCATTTACACACAACCAAAATAAAAACCCGAATAATAAACCAGAGACCAAAGTTGGCTTCATCCATCCGTTGGGTCGGGTTGAGCGATGGAACTCCAAGAGCTCCTAAAAGGATCAATATCGCCGCGGTGCTGCTGCTGAATTATGTAAGGCACGTTTGATGAATTTAATGCTAGCGACACCAAGAACGCTTGTTTAATCGTCCTTTTCTGTCTCGCTCTTCGTGGCTGTGTTACAATCCCCTCGCTTCCTCCTCCCCACTACCTGTTTCTTTTCACAGCCCTATCTCTTACCCCCCCACCCCCCCGTATCACCGTCTTTCTCTAAAAGGATGATTTTGGGCGACATGATATAGGGAAGAACTGCTCGACTGCTGAGGACGGGGAGATCGAGGTTCGAATCTCGGTCGGGTGAACCGGGAGTGGTTTTTCCTAAATGCTTTTCCACTCTCCCTCCACGCAAATGCGGGTTCACTTCTTCTAATTCAACCTTCCCAATTCCTAATCCATTAGCGAGATTAGTCCTTAAAGCTTATAAACCGAACGGGTAGTAAGACGCGGTGCTAAATAATAATAATATAGGGGAGAACGTCCTGGCAACATGGGGACATATAAAGCGGGATGATTAATTTGGCCACGTTTGTATTCTCCTGTCAGATGAACGAGTATGAAGACAGACAGATTGATAAATTAAGGCGCGCACCAACGTTTTACAAGAACATGAGGTCTTACGCATTCAAATTGTGCTAATGGATAAACATATTTCACTTGGATATCAGATTAAATTTGGTTGAACGCTATAATTATTTATCATTTTGTAGCAACATCTATATTCTTCACAAATGAGCATGTGAACAAAAGCCTCATTCTCGTTTAGTATGTATGGCTTTCTGGTAAGAGAGAGCTTGAGTTAGAATCTCATTTAGGTGATTTATCACTAATATTTCCATGATTTAAAATTGTTAATATGGGTGCTTTTACTTTAAGGTAGGCTGGAAGGGGACGCAAGAAATCGAAGGGGTCTAATTGTTTTTTAGGCTCTTAGAGCAAACATGATGTTTAGCCAAAATTAAAAAAAAAAATTCTCCAGTAGAATCATAGAGCCTAATTTTCTCCACAATATGGTAAGCTTAACAATCCTTGAATATCTGTCATGAGCATATCAACATTTGATGATAAGCTTTTTAGTGAGGAGGAAGAAGTTATCATAAAACTCTAGGGACTTGACAGAATATATATATATATATATATTTAGCAACGCATATTATTATTATTATTATTATTAGCACCGCGTCTTACTAGCCGTTCGAGTTATACGCACTTACGCTAATGTGTAATGGTAGGGTGATTGTGAGATTAAATGAAGGACCTACAGTTTAACGTGGAATACGAACCACGGGGAAGACCTGGCATTCCTCACATTCACAAGATGTCTTGTCAGAGGTGAAGGAGGGGTTTGGTAATCAGATAAATCTGTGCCGGGACCGAGGATTGAACCCAAGCCGCCATCACAGAAGTCCGACACGTTACCCCTAGACCACCAGGTCACCAGCAACTCATATTACTATTCGTTTTGGCTATACGCTAATGTACTAACTACGTTAGTGGGTTAGGGATGAGGAAGGTTGAATTTAAAGGAAGTGTATCCACATTTGTGTGAAGAGAGAGAGTGGGAGTCCATTTAAAAAACTCAGTACACCCGAGTGGGATCGAACCCCTATCACCACGTAAACGGCAGTCTAATCTTTTGCGAGACACAAAATATATTCAGGAACGGTTTATATTACCATATAAATAAAATTAACCACATGTTTATATTGGATCAACATTTTATTTATTTTGTCCAAAAAAGTTTTTGCAATAAAACTGATAAAATACTGCCCTTAACTCGCGTTACTTACCATCCCACCACAATCCACACTACCTATCCTTACTTTTATGTCGAATCCATTAATAGCTCTTACGTTGTGCGTTCTAAAAAAAAACATGCGCCAAGTGGATCAATGATGGGCAAGAAAGAGTGCTGAAAATAAACAAAACTTAAAGTAAGCACAAATAATCCAATATGGCTGAAGGTTTAATCAATGATTTATTCGGGTATTTATATTTTTGGTGGAAAGAGACCTGGCAGTCTAGGGGTAAGGTGTCAGTCATCTCTGTTAGGAGTTCAGGTTCAAATCCCGGTCCCACCACAGATCTATCTGATTACCAGACCATTCCTTAACCTCTGGAAAAGTGTGTGCTTTCACGCTTTGTGAGTGTGAGGAATGCCAGGCCCCTGCCCCTTCATTCTTTCTACTTAAAGGGACACAAACTTGATTTTTTTTAGTAAGATTAGTCAGAAAATGATTTGTATGGTATGATCGCCTAAATAATAACCTTTTAGAAGATGTACATATATATATATATCTAGACTGATTATTAAATTTATCTTTTTAATGTCTTGTACTATTTAGAGACAGCTTTCGTTCAAACTACTTCTCATATTAAACGTGAATGTTATTCTCTTTTATCTAAAATTACTTTAAAAAAAATGGGACTTCCTTTATGTATATACAGTATTTAAGAGTCTACCTGGGGATGAATTTGAACCAAACACCTATGATTATCCTATTGACAAAGATAAAGTCTGGTATTCGAATCTCTCTCCAGTCACATTTTTTAAACATACAATTTTAACTTAACAAAGGTTTAATAGATTAACTTTTTTTTTCTCACCACATCTTACTATCCGCTCCGATTATTTGCATATTTATACTAACATTAATGGGGTTATGACGGTATGCATAAGAAGAAATGTACTTGCAATTGAGTGTGAAACCATTTAAGGGGAAAAAAAACCCCTCAATACACCCGACCAGAATTCCAACTACGACCTCTTCATCACAGGTAAACCAGACAAGACTAGATTGACGCCTTTATGCGCAGTCGCGGTTGCAGGTTGATGTGATATAACCCAACTCATTTGCTCCGCGCTCTCTAAAAGTAGGCGACCAGCAATGTTACAACGGAAATAAAGATAATTAAGCCTCCCACACCGCGAGTTAAGTCATTGTTCTGCCGAGTGGTGCCAAACCTGTCTTGCTAGTTGGAGGAAACCTAACAAAGGCCGGTATATCGAAGAGCTGGAGGGCTTGAAGGATGACCTTTGACCTGTTTCCAAGGTGACCTTTACTTCTGGAGCTTGAGAGCCGGCCATGTGCTTCTCAATCAACCCTTCGACTGAACAGCGTATAACAAACATTACCCGCTGGAGCTTGGACAGTTAGCTGACTAATTAATAAATATTAATGACAATGTATTTACCTGCATTGGTGAACATGTAAGCAAAGTTGTTGACCTAATTTGGTCTGGTTTGTCTAGAATGGGGAGGTAAGGGGTCGAATTCCGGAAGGGTGTATTGAGAGTGTTTTTCTACCAAGTTTATTCTCACGTTGCTTCCACGCAAATGTGGGTAAATTTTTTCTAAATTTGTATTTTCCTCATACTTATCTAGGGGTATGAAAAAAATTATCGATACTTTACTAATATTGATATTTTCTTTCAATACTAGTATTATTTTACTTGGCACTTTTTTTTCCTATACTTTTACTGTTATTAGTACTCACACTCCGGTATCGAAAGAAACATTTTGTTTTTTTAACCTCACTCATGCTAGGACTAAATGTTTACTAGGATGGTCTGTGGAGGAAGAACAAATCTCACTGCGAGTGGAGACCAGTTTACTGCCCCCTCCTTTATAAATGAGCACGCTCATCACAAACTAAACAAAAGGATATTCTGAAAATTGACACCTGGACACGGGAATCGAACCCGGGACCTTTGGTTTAGTACGCATATGTTCTAACCACTGAGCTATCCAGGATTCGTCCCGTCATTCCTCACTCATATTTTAAGGTAGAGCCTATGATGGATGTGCGTGCGTACTAAGCCAAAGGTCCCGGGTTCAATCCCCGTATCCAGGTGTCATTTTTCAATTTTCAGAATATGATATCTTGATGGAGAATTCCTCAATAAAAAGCATAAATAATAGCTTCGGCTATTTGATTCTTAAACAAAAGGAACTTTTGTAGAACTAAATGAGCTGTCACCTC
The DNA here is from genome assembly GCA_902141375.1 of Timema poppense. Classification (NCBI taxonomy): domain Eukaryota; kingdom Metazoa; phylum Arthropoda; class Insecta; order Phasmatodea; family Timematidae; genus Timema; species Timema poppense. The sequence continues at coordinate 19,350 of CABFOV010004167.1, forward strand.
ATGGGTGCCCCAAACAGACGAAGCAGAAAAGTTTATACGAGTTATTTAAGCAAATGAAGCAGGTCTGGAAGTACATTCTACTATTGTTTGTAAATCGTTGATAAATCTGTAATGATAGTATATAAACGACGAATGTAGCTAAAATATGGCACCTCCCAGAAGTGAATTATGGAAGTTTTTTAAGAAGTTGGTTAGCGAAAAAGCATCGCGAAATTTTTTTTGGAATTATTAAAAACCATGATAATTTTCTGTGTTTAAAAAAATATGGAAATACAATTATGACGCAAAAGTTGAAATTATTATTACTAGATAAAAAAAAATTCCAGATTAAAATTTTGATACCGATACTTACTTACCTTTTCTTCCGATGCTTTTAATGAGTACAGTATTGATACTTTTCTTTCGTTACCACATTCCAATACTTATCCTTTTGATGTGATTACATGAGGAGAGCCAGGACAGGTGGAAATACACCGAGTAAGGTAAAATCAATACTAATTTGGTGTGCTAGAAATCTCGCTATTTAATCAGAAATTAACGAAATGGCCCAATAATTTGAAGATAATCACCAACCCTGCCATATATTTTTACTTCAACCAAAAATATATATTCAGTGATTCATAATTTTGTATTTTAAATTAAAACTACTTCCTTAAATAATTTTTTTTAAATAAAAATATACCAATAAATAAACTCTCTGACGTCAAAATGATTTATGTTATTTAGTATATAGTTTTAATGCAGCTTGAAATCACATATATGAACATGCGGTTAAAGGTGTCAGACTAATCTCGTACAAGACCAGCGTTGATAGAGAGGTACATGGTTTTAATCCTGGTGCAGTGAACTTAAGCCGCCACTATATATTTATGTGGGTGGATTTCACTTTAAATTTATCTTACTCATCTCAATGTCCTCGAAGAGATTTTGTTAGTTAAAATATTAGTAAGCTTGAAGTTTTTTTAGTTCATTATGTTGAAATAATAGGTGAGGTACTAAGATTTCGAAGTTTACAATATCTGGTGTTTTAGGAACTTGAGTGAATCAGCTAAAAAGTTGGCAAAATATTAATATACTCCAGACTTTTTCCAAAAAGAATACATTACAAATACGCTAGTGTGGCTGATGTTGCCATCCAACGTAAATCTAGGAGAAACAGATTATTATTAGTATCACAATTATTAGTATATTTATTATTACTAGAGCTATATACCGCGCATTGACTGAACCAAATGTTTGTATTTTAGCACACTACTTAAAAACTCGATTGACTCTGGAACAGACACAGAACCCAGTTTTCCGCTCGCCAATTCATCACTATGAAAAAACGGAAGCCTCCATTTTAGCTAAGGATACATTTTAAGCTGTGTCTAGAACAGATCCCGAGACCCTTAATTGAATAGAAATGATCTGAGACAGCTTAAAATGCATATGTAGCTACCGACAATTTAACGGCAGTATTTCCTATAATTTTACGCATATATTATTTACTTTCTTCAAGCGATATAGATGTAATTAGAAAAAGTGATACTCAGTATAACATAATAATTAATATCTTGACTATTCAAAACCATATTTCGGATTAATCTAAAAATGGATCATTAGCATTTTTAAACGTTAATTATGACTTACTTGTTCGTCCACAAAAGCCTTTTGAAACTTAGTTACCAAATTATGCAATCATTGAACCTATGCAACACATGCTATCAATATGTACTGTGCCCTACAGGGATGGATGCACGGATAATATACCAGATTATGAAGTACGACGTTAAATAGTAAACCGATGTACTGAAGTAATATTTTCCCTTAAGTATTATTGTTGGATATCAAAACCAGATCGATAAGATCAGCTGGGATATGTGAAAAAGTTGCGCTTTAAACTATAGTTTTCCGTCCACATTTCAGTAAGACAGGATATATACATATCCTGTCTTCCTGAAATATAAATATGTATATATATATATATATACATATAGATATGTATATATATATACATATATATATATGTAAAATAGATTCATCGTGGATCCAGCTGTAGGAATACAACTAGGCCTACATATTATATAAAGGCAATTTTTTTTAAAAGGAAAAGCCTTACCTTACAGCTAGGAAAAGCTACTAGTTATTCTTTCACGTGGTCGTACGTCAAGCAATGTGATCCGCAGTGGTCGCTTTTTACAAATATTATCAATACTAATAAATTAAACAAATATTATGTATAGATATTATCACTATTAGTTGAAAAAGTGTATATTTGTATTTGCTATAAGACTCTACTTATGAAAATGTAACTGTGTATAATATGTTGTATATTATGCTTACAGATGGACCCAAAATGTATTTGATCTACGTTGGTCACGGTGTCTAAACTTACAAGCTAATTTAGTCTAGTTTGTCGATGATTGAGATGTCAAGGTTCAAATCCCGACCAATTTTAATGAGAGTGTATTTTCCTAAATTGTATCCCCACGATTCCTCCTCGCAAATGCAGGTAAATATTATTATTATTATTATTATTATTATTATACTATAAAGCCACATGGCTGACTCACTCACTGACATTAATGTTTACCCACTTCCAGATAAGCTAGAAACTTGAAATTTGGCAAAATTATAGCTTCTAGTCTGTAACCGAAGGAAAAATTTCAAAAAGTTAAAAATGTTAATTTTCAACCCCTCCAGAAATATTCAAAGTAGAGCAGCAACTTTAAAATCGGTGCGAACATTTGAACATTTAGAACATTGATTTAACTTTTTACTAGTTAACTTGTGACTTGTGTTTCACAATTAATTTAGTAAATACTTACTTGGGAGAGTTCGTTAATAACATAATGTCATATTATTCAAAATTTAGTAATGTTATGTGTTATACTTGATAATTATAAATATGGAATTAACTTTAAACTATTTAACTTGTGAGTGGTGTTTCATAATTAATTTAGTAATATTAGGCGTTACACTTGATATTTATAAATATGGAACTAGCTTTGGACTATTTAACTTGTAATTTGTATTTCACAATTAATTTATATAGTAATATTCGAATTTAGTACTGCTATGCATTATGTTTTGTATTCATAGACTTTGAATTAACTTTGTTTTGCGTAATATTTCTATGGTATTTAAATGAAAACATTTAAATTTGTATAAAATAATTTCCCTTTGGGAAATATCAATGTTTATAGTTGCGCATATTCAAGGTCATTGCTGTTATTGTATCTATACGGAGCAAGTTTAAATTTCTTCTAAATATATCATGTTGTTAAAATTTGTCATACATTTAATAAACTTGCTATTTATGACTTGCAATCTTTTAATATTATATTTAAGCCATGTTATCCCTAGGTTTAGGAAAGTATACCATCCAGGCACCTTTTTTTTTTAGCTTTCAACTTTATCCTGTCTATATAATATTATCCTGTCCATATAATATTATATATATATATATATATATATATATAAGTATTTGAAGGAGGACCGTAGTTTTTTCCGTATCTAGGATTGAGTTGCGTGCACTGGGGACGTATTATGTACCCAGCTTTGTCAAAACAGTAATTCACACTGCTCACTCCTATTTGTTTATTTACCTTTTTTAATAACATTAGATTATATTTTCTTTTCGTGTATTTGAGCCCCTCTAATTTTAGATCTAGGGTTACAACCTTAAAATTCCGAAATAACTAATTTTAACCTCACTATATCATGACTGCAAATAGGTCCACGTTGAATATCTGATATAAAATTACTATTTTTTTTCTGACAACAATATTTTAACATTCTTATCAGTAATATGCCTACTTAAAAGTTATTTGAATAAAACAATTACGCTATTGTTTTAGGGATCAGGAAGTTTGATATCAAAGGAAGTGCACCCGAATTTGTGTGGAGGGAGAGGGGGAAACCATTTAGGATAAACTACCCTCTGCTCACCCAACTGAGATACACACTTTGATCTCCTAATCATCGGCAGCCTAGTCTATTGCGAGGTAACGCCTTAGACCATGCAGTCAATAAAGTGGGTAAAAATGTAATTATTTGTAAAGTTATCTTCCTCTGAAACAAGTTAAAAGTCAATTCTGCACTTTTGTCGTGTTTTACTTAGGAGATACATTTCTATACTTGACCAAAAATACAACTCATTCAATTTGTTGGCAAAACGTTTTTATTATAGTAGTATATTTTATTATTATTATTATTATTATTATTATTATTATTAGCACCGCATCTTACTACCCGTTCGGGTTGTACGCACTTACGCTAATGTGTAATGGTAGGGTGATTGTGAGATGAAATGGAGGACCTACAGTTTAACGTGGAATCCGAACCACGGTGGAGGCCTGGCATTCTCCACATTCACAAGATGTCTTGTCAGAGGTGAAGGAAGGGTTTGGCAATCAGATAAATCTTTGCCGGGACCGAGGATTGAACGTAGTATATTTTAAAATGATCCTAAAAACTGATTTTGAGGGGAGAAAAGAAGTGTTGAGGATAGCTATATAAATTTTAAAAATGAAAAAAATAAAATGGTTTTGGTCTTGTTTTCTTGACGCACGTGACGGATACAGTTCGTTAAAAAGGTAGCGGGCGATTCGGTCGCGTGCCGTGTTGACCTGCGGAGCGGAACAGAGCATGCGCACAAAACACTGTCTCTACCCTCCCAAGTGACACGCATGGTCTTACTCCACTCATTACCATACTGTTTCCTTGTGCACTACACTCATGCGCACTAGAATGAAACCGAGAAGGAAGTTGTGGTGTCAACACGTTTGACTTTAAACCATTGATAGGTCTTTTTTTCAATACCACCTCTTACTAATCGTCGGGGTTATTCAAATTTATTTTTACAAATTAGATACGTACGGGGAAGGAAGAATTCAAAAGGGACGTACTCGTATTTGTGTGGAGGGGGAGTGGAAAACCATTTAGGTAAAAATTTACCCTCAATACTCTTCAGTATGGATTTGAACTCTTACTTCCATGTCAACGACCAATCCGACCAAACGAGATTGGTGGGTTTTCAAGGGCAAAACACTACTGGGTCTTTAACGGTTGGTTGTTGGTTTGTCTTAGTTGAAATTGACCCACTTTTGGTCTGCAATAGCGGGGGGAGGGGGGGAGGGCAAGGTGGTTTAACCCTGTAGTTTTTCCCTATTTTCTTTTCACACTAATTCGGGTGCATTTAAAATAAATAGCTGCCTCTCATAGCCCGAACATTATATTAACCTATTAAATAGCCCTTGTGTTAAAACGTTTGAAGTAGAATAAAATAAAACTAATTAGAGCGTGATATTTTGTTGTTGTATTATTAAAGTGCGTTCACACCCGTACTGGAATGAACTCAATACTTTTTTGTTTAGTTCAACAAAGAACTTACCATTGATCAAGCCAGAATATTCCTATCTACGTAGTAGTTCCTAATTCTTTGTTCCAAGACAGAGTCTATAAGATAGTGTATGTAGCTTACCCACTATATTTGTCATAAGACCTACTCCTCAAATGCAGACCTAACTGTGATCTACTTTTAGTTAATATAAGTGTCAAAAACATTACAGTGCTTCTGGAACTATATATATACTGCCTTGAGATGATAGCGTAATATATTTTTTTGTAAAACAATAATTGGAGAACTATAGGTCTGATCATAAATACCCTTATTATTTACATAGCTCAATAAATGAAAATAGACCCTTTATTTTAATACAGTAATGCAATAATACTACAATGAATTTAAAAAAAAATCATTCATAAATATGTTTTATTAAAAGAAGATGGTAACATGGTAATTTGAAATTATTGACATGATTTTAAGTTGTGTAAGCATTTACTTTTTCTCACATTTATCTATTTTTCTGAGTATTTAAGTATATAAATTTCATTTTTAACAGATTCACTGTCGATCGACTCACAATCATTACGCTATCAGCATTATGGGAACCAATGCTGTAAGGGAGCCCGTATCGGTGGTAACGTGAGCTAAGACGTCAACCTCGGTTGGTCTGCTTTGTCGATGAAGCCAAGGCCAGAATTTGAATCCTGGCAGGGTGTACTGAGTATTATTTTTTTTCAAAATGATTATTTTTTGTTTCCCTAACTGCCAATGTGGGCTCATTGGCTCCAAATTCTACTTTAATATTATATACCCCAAAAGTGTTAATATGATACTAGTTCTAGCAGGGGATGATATATGTTGAAAAGAGTATATGAAGGAGGTGAGAGATGGCGACTTCATATGTATTTTATACAAATTAAGCCCTTGTGAAAACCTTATTTTAATTACTAGTACATTGTCGACCTAAGTTATCTTGGGGTAAAGTGCTTGCCTCAAGTTCCAATGATTGTGGGTTCGAACCCATTTGGGGTTGACGTATTTTTCTTGAATAATAACAATTTGTAGCACAACTTCCTTCGGACGGGAAGTAAAACCGTCGATGTCATGCAGATTTTGGCATGTAAAAGAACCATGGAAGGTATGTGAAAATATACTTCCTGGCAAAATGGCAGGTCCTCTCGCTCTCGCTCATAGAAATTCTTGTGCTGTATCGGTCCGTTAAATAACTCAACTATATAATGAAATAATAAGTAATAATAATTGGTGCATTAAATACAAGTGCAAGTAACTGTTTAATTTAGGGAGGAGGGTTGATTAAGAGAAAGCGCACCCGCACTAGTTTGAAGAGATGAAAGTAAAACCATCCCCAGTACTCTCAACTCTTGTTTTGAGCGTTGACCTCCCCGTCGGAGACCACGTTGGCAAGTACAATACGAGCCTAATTCCTTATTCTCTGGATTACATCAAAGTGTGGTTTTTATTTTTAAAACATATATTTGAATCAGAAATACAAGAGTAGCCTAAACAATATTTTAAAAAGTGAGATTTTTTTTTCCTGTTTAACTTGTGCTTGTCAGGGAAAGTTTACACAATTATAGCAAGGATGAGGAAGGTAGAGCTTAGAGAAAATTTATCCGCACTTGCGTGGAGAGAGTGAAACACCATTTTGAAGTAGCCTTTCTACTTAAACCTGGCAGATATTTGAACTCCGACCTCCCAGTAGTCGACCAACTATATCAGATGGCAACGCCTTAGACCGCTTGCCCACCGATGCAAATCATAATTTATTTAAGTTCTCTATTCATCCCTCTCCATATGCCAGCTTCGTTCATTCTCGTGCATCTTGATCGTTTTCTTCGAAACAATTGTATACACCTAACCGACGGCCGCACCTGGTCGACAACGATTCAACCCGTTGCGAAGAGGCCAACGATGAAACCAAATAACCGCACAGTTGGCAGCAATTTCATGGTGAGGATTTAACAAGTGGTTCAGTGGACGAGTCAGTAGCATCTGTCTTGACACAATTGGAGGTGTTACAAGGTGTTACAAGGCAAGGACAGACCGTTCAAACATGTGCACTAGTTTCAGGTACACGTCGACACTTTCAATTGGGCCATAACTTTAAAGGTGACCTGGCGGTCTAGGGGGTAAGGTGTCAGACTTCTATGCTGGAGGCTGGGGTTCAATCCTCGGTCCCGGCAAAGATTTATCTGATTACTAAACCCTTCCTTCACCTCTGGCAAGACATCTTGTGAATGTGGGGAATGCCAGGCCTCCACCGTGGTTCGGATTCCACGTTAAACTGTAGGTCCTCCATTTCATCTCACAATCACCCTACCATTACACATTAGCGTAAGTGCGTATAACCCGAACGGGTAGTAAGACGCGGTGCTAATAATAATA
>CABFOV010004167.1:36750-55746 GCA_902141375.1 Timema poppense
TTTGGGTGTGGAGAAGCACATGATGAATTAAATCTAGAATGGAACTCTCGCACGCATTTGTTGTCCTCCATAAGTCCGATGAGTCAGCTGCCCAAATGCGCGGCGGGAATGTCGCTTGCTCCATCTCATCTATATATGTTTCAGTTAGGTAATCTGCGAAGCTCGTCAGTTTTGTATCAGCTGGCTGGATGCTGATCAGATCGCAGAAAGCGTCTTATACTTCTTCGGGCCTCAAGTAAGTGAGCCCAAAACAGTAAAGGAGCCATTTCCCTCCATCCGAGTTTTCGTCTTTGTACGTGGCAGCCAAACCAAGCTTTTGAATCTTTCTCCACCCAAAAGGAATCATAGTGGATGTTAATGATAAAAATATTAAAAAGAAGCAGGGAGGAAAATAGGGACGTAGCATTCTTTGAATAATAGTCTGATTTAATACAGATAATTAATATATTTTACAAAATAGCCTGTCAGTGACCGTAGCTAAAAAAATGTGGCCGTAATCATATGTACAAAAATGTGATGACACCCACACAGATAGGAAAACATTTAACTTTTTTTGGCTGGCATATGTTTAAAATGGCCAAGAATAACAAATAAAAAGTAGGTCTATGACAGAATCGCAGATACTTTATCATAGCGTATATTCACTTTTTAATTAATGGGTCAGCTGAGATAATATCATTCGACGATTTGATAAATACACTTATATGAATATTTGTATTAAAACCAAATAATAAATCATTTTATTTGGCTAATATTTTAAATTTGTCTACCATATGTTTGTTTTATTTTACTAAGCGCACAAGTTGCTAATGGTTTTTGAAAACTAGTCACCAAAAACTATCCTTTTTTTTTAACACCATGTCTTACTGTCCGTTCGGGCTATAGCCTATGTACTAATTACTCTAATGGGTTAGGGATAGGTAAGGTTGAATTTATAGGAAGTGCATCCGCATTTGCGTGGAGAGAAAGTGGGAAACCATTTAGGATCAAACATCCTCAGTGCACCCAGCTGGGTTAAAACCCCAACCTCCCCGGTCTCGAGGGCCAATCTAGTGCGAGAGTTGTGCCTTAGACCGTCCGGCCACTCGAAGGGGTAAAAAACTATCCTTGAAATAGTTTATTTTACCCAAAACTAAGTAGGCCGCTCACAATGTTAATATTCATTATAAATGCACGCCGATTTAAAAAAAATCGTTAAAAATATTTTGAGGTTTTGAAAACTAGTCATCTACTACCCTTGAAAGAACTTTGCCCCCTAAACCAAATAAATACACCCAAAATGTAGCCTATGCTAAAATAAAAATTGTTAAAGATATTTTTGATAAATTTTAAATTATTTTCAAATAAATCATTAGTAAGCTGCCCATAGTTCAATTATTTTCTGAAGATTGATTATACAGTTGAATTCATCATTTAGAAAAATCTCTCCAGATATACACTTTTAATAAAAAACATCAAGAGTTCCTTTTAGTGCATCTCCACCTCTCTTCCCTAGTCAACTTTAATTGATTCACCAGTCGATACATATATTAATTATAAACAATCAGAACTTTCCATATTAATAATACCCGCTAATATTATCACAGTTCACACAAAACCCGAAATGGATGGTGAAAAGGGCAGCACCGTTCCCCTCACACCGTCAGCTATGAGACCCCTCCACCCCATCGCGCCCGAAGCGCCTTCACACAAGGCAGAAAATGTTCGATCCCCGAGAGAAATGGGGTGCACGCAACCCGTGGCCAGCCTGTCTTCGGCACAGAGTAGATGCCCTGTAAATAAGGTAGGCGGAGCGTTGCCCCAAGGCGTCCCTCTCCAATTCGTCGCGGAGAAAACAAAACAATTGAGGCGTTTCTTTTATACCAGTAGAGAAGTTGCCATGCATCTTGGTGCTCCAGCTAGTGATCATGATGCATTAAGCTGGCTTGAAGAGCAAATTACTGTTTTGCTCAATCGGCTGCAGGACCGCCGTGTCAGTGCCGATGACCACGTTGGCTTACTTTTTGAGTAGCACTGACTCTACGCTGAACCCTGTATACGTCTCATTTAGGTGAGCAGGCCATTTAGATACTCGAGCCGTGCTCGATAACGTAAACCGCGTGTTACAGAGTAATAGTTTGTTTTTGAGTACGGCACCACTGTCCGAACTCAGCCATTTTAAGGAGCCTCGTGGGAGTGCACGTTATTGTGATAAACTCACTCCCTCTAGCACATATAGCCGTAACAATAAAGGAATCATTACGATTCAAAATGGCGACGATACACTTTGCCTTGCCCGTGCATTGGTCGTCGCCTAGGCTATATGTGACGTTAAAAGAGAGCCAAAATGCATGGACGTGAACACCTTTAGCAACATAAATAAAGGCCACAATATTCAAAAGTACAAAGCAGATGATTTATGCCGTGATGCCCGTGTGAATCTTTTGAAGGGTGATGGGCTAACTGAATTGAAACAATTTCAAACACACCTCACCGAATATAAAATCACGGTGTTCGGGGAAAGTCGGGGGAGGCAAGTCCTGTATGAGGGACCTACACCTCCCGAACCGTCCTTTAAGGGCCACCTTGATTTGTATTTTCACGACGATAAGCAAAATCATTTTGACGTCATAACATCCTTGACAGTAGCATTTATGTGTGGGTACTTTTGCCGCGAGTGCCGTGTGCCATTCAGTAATAAGAACGAGCACAAGTGCGAGTCCGCGTGCAAAAAGTGCTACGCTAAAGCGGTTTGTAGCGGAGGCCTATCTGTGGTCTGTAAAGACTGCGGGCGTTGGTCCATAAATCAGACATGTTTTGATAACCATAAACGTCCCGGTTTTTGCAGAGGTCACATGTTGGTCTGTGATGTCAAAAAGGTTTGCGAGGTATGCGGGCAATATTTCGGTTTTGAAAGATCAGACTATTCACACAGGTGTTATGAAACATTTTGTAGAGTATGCAAGACCCATCGTCCTTTTGGACATTTCTGTTATATGAAGAAGGCCACATGCAAGCCGTCACTGAAAAAGAGTAATTTCATGTTTGTATTCTATGATTTTGAATGCAGACAAGAAACTCTTCTTCAAGTTGCGGCCGGCACGTACTTGCACAAACCTAACCTATGTGTTGTGCAGACGTGCTGCAAGGCCTCTGTTCATATAGATGCAAATGACCATCATTGTGCTGCATGTGGGGGCGATAGGACTCACATATTCAAAGGTGTTACCACAATGGCCCAATTTTTTGGATTTTTAGAACAAATTAAAGCATAAAAATGTAAGGATATCACCCTCCTAGGACATAATGCAAAATCCTATAATGGAAATTTTATTTTAAAGTATATAATGGAGGTAAAAAAATGGACTCCAGAACTTATAATGAATGGTGGGAAACTCATGTCCATGCGTTAGGGTCCGCTACACTTTATTGACTCGCTGAACTTTCTCCCGATGTCGTTGTCCAAATTGCCCAAAATGTTTGGCTTGGACGAGTCTTTGGCCAAGGGACATTTCCCCCATTTTTTCAATAAAAAAGAAAACGCGGGGTATAGGGGTCCCTTGCCGCCAAAGGAGGACTACGGTGTCGGTGAGATGTCTGCAGAGGGAAAGGAGCGCTTTGAGAAATGGTATGACGCATTGGTCAAAGATAACTATGTCTTTGATTTTAAACGCGAGTTGGAGCTGTATTGCATGAAAGACGTAGAGATCCTGTGGAAGGCCTGCCTGAAACTTAGAGACATGCTCGTGGAGAAAGCCAAGGTGGATCCTTTCAGAGAGGCGTATACGATAGATGGAGAGGCCATGTTGGTTTAACGCCGAAGCCACCTTAAGGAGAATACCGTCGGTATTATCCCTAACGGTGGCTATCGGTGCGCAGACCAACAGTCGCACGTCGCTGTACAATGGCTCTGCTGGAGGCCCATCAACGCGGTGTCTCTTTCCTTCATGCGGGTAATGGCCGTGAGGAATATGCGTTAGGGCGGCGTGTAGACGGCGTTGTTAAAGCTGGAGATACCACCACCCTATTTCAGTTCTGGAGCTGCTATTGGCACGGGCGCCCTCTCTGCTACCCTGACAGGACCACCCCTATCAAAAACAGCCGCCACGAGACCATGGAGACGCGCTATGAGGCGACCATGGCTTGTTTGGAGAAATTTAAGAACGCCGGCTACACGGTCGTAGAGATGTGGGAGTGTATGTCTAATGCGATGAAACGCACAGACAAGGACTTGAAGCGATTTGTACTCCAGCACGAGGTGTATACTAAGGAGCCTCTCAACCCTAGGGATGCATTCTTTGGCGGGCGTACAAATTGTATAAAGCTCTTCCACTAAGCAGACCTTTCTTGTGGGGAGAAGATCAAGTACTTGGATGTGTGTTCATTGTATCCTTACGTTCGAAAGTACAAAAAATACCCCGTTGGCCACCCCAAAATTCACTTGGAACAAAATTGTCCGCCTATAGATTAAGTAGAAGGCATAGCTAAAGTCACAGTGACGCCTTCGCGGGATTTATTCATGCCCGTATTGCCTACACGGATGCACGACAAGTTAATGTTCATCTTGTGCAGGAAATGCCGGGAGGAGGAAAACCAAGGCGTATGTCGGCACAACGACAAAAAAGATCGCTGGTTGACAGGCATCTGGGTGATTGACGAGATCCGGAAAGCCGTTGAGAAAGTCTACACCGTTGAAGCAGTACACGAAGTGTGGGAGTACAATGTATCTGTTTACGATCATCAGACACGTTCTGGTGGTCTGTTTCAGAGGTACATTGATACTTTTTTGAAAATCAAACAGGAAGCCATCGGTTGGCCAGAGTGGTGCACCTCAAAAGAGGATAAGTTAGCATATATTCAAAATTATGAGGAAAGGGTGGTGGTAAAACTTGATTTCGATTCTGTGTGTAAAAACTCCAGTCTCCGCACTCTGGCTAAACTATTTTAAAATTCGTTATAGGGAAAGTTTGGGCAAAGATGCTATTTACTACACGTAGCCGTTGTCAACGACTATCAGGGCATCCACAAGTACCTGATGGATCCGTACATCACCGTGGACAGCGTCATATACGTTAATGACGAGGATATGCTCCTCAATTACAATAATGCTCGTGACGCGTTGCGCCCTAACCCTAACACGAGTGTGGTGGTAGCATGCTACAGGACTGCTATGGCTAGGTTGCACCTATACAGCATCCTTGAACAATTGGGGGACCGCGTTTTGTATCACGATACAGATAGCGTTTTATTCCCGGAACGCCCCGGCGATTGGAGTCTACCAACCAATGACTTTTTAGGTGACCTCACTGACGAACTTCAGGATTACGGTCCGGGAAACTACAATAGCACCTTTTTATCTGGCGGTCCCAAGAATTACGCGTACCGAGTTTGTGTCGCTGGTGATCCTGCCAAAACAAAAACGGTGTGCAAGGTTCGTGGGATCACCATAAACTACGGCAACCGGAACGACGTTAATTTTGACGTTTTGAAAGTGATGGTCACTGAACAGGCCGTGGAACGATACATAGAGATACCGCACAAAATTGTAAGAAAAGGTTTTGTGACTGTATGTACTGTTTCGCAGAGTAAAGTCTACCGGCCGATGTACACCAAACGTCGGATAATTGATGATTATAACACTTTGCCGTTTGGGTATCAGAGTCCTTGTAAACGCGCTCGCCCCGACTAAAAAGGTGATCATTAAGACGGGCTGAATAATAATCTTTTACTCTATACAATTCCACCATTTTTCAAATATTTACTTTATGCACTCGGGATTTTTTTTAGCTGCCAGTGCCATCCTCCACATACCTAATTATTTTTTCTAGTCAAATATTATTTTACTGTACATATCAAGTCATCTTTAGTATAGAGGCCACTATGAAAAAATTAATTTCTTTATTGTAAATAAATATTGTAAAAACTGTTATGTTTGTGTTTTAACGTCCACACCCTCTCTCTCCTGCTCCGTCTCAACAATGTTGCCATCTCCAGGAAAGTTTCACAGTACCTAAGCAAGGCACTGCTTGTATGATTGTTTGAACACCAACTCTCCCTCCATGCAGATGCGGGTACGCTATCATGCAACTTTTTAGGTGAAATAGACACCTGATGACAAATTTAAAAAATAACTAGATAGGTTGGAGTTCGAACACCGAGGATATTTTCCACCTCTCCCTCCAGAATACAGTGTGGCAATCAACAGTTCTGAGAGGAGCATATGACTATAGTCTAACTCCACTTATTTTGTATTAAACACCTTCATGATTGGCGAAGATCTGAGTTAAAACATTTCCACCGCCAAAAGGCTGAACATATTCTAGGCTATTTATTTAAATCCTCAATTAGCAATCAACATGCCCGGGGGACATCATCAGCAGCGTTTGTCGACTTTATCCGTCACAGGGATTCAAACCCCCTGCTATCTACCACCTGTTCTGTGCTCCAGAGTCAAACATAGATTCTCTCACCTAAATTCCAGATATTATAAGGTGTGCTGAACAATGTAGTAGGTAACAGAGTTTATAGTCTTAGACACTTAGGAGTTAGTAACTCTTGTTGCCATCTCTTAGATATAGTATGATTTTGGTAGGAAGAACAGTAGAAGTTAGTTACTAAAGTTACCAAAACAATTTTAATAGATTCATACATCCAGTTATGTTATCGGCAGCTGTTACTTTTTATAGATATTACCAATACCTATAAAATAACACTAACAATTTAGTAAAATGTTATCAATGTTGACCACAATAAAATATAATTGAATTTTCTCTACTGTTCTTCCAACGAAAACCAGGGTATACGTTAATTTTGATCGCTCAAAACGGTCTATAGTGGGGCCCGGCACCCCTGACCAAGCTCACTCGACGGTCGCAGGGTTCAAACCCTGGACAGGACCATAAATATCTAGAGAAGAGTATTTATTAATCGGGAGTCTCTGTGAGTACAAATCCACGCCATAGATTCCTTCATCAGCGCCGGTAGGTTTTCCATACTCTCCCTGCGGGTACATCTTACCTTAAGAGCATATAGCTACTTTACCTGCGGACAGCAAAGATAACACTTGTAAATTTATATGCATCACTGGTAGCGTAGTCTAAGGCGTCACAGGGAGGATCGTGGGCTTGATTCCTGAATATTCTAGGTGTCAAACGTAGACCGAGGCACACTTTGTGAAAATGCGTGTACATTTTCCTTTCTGGGGCTCATTATTGAATACCATGTGGCTTAGAAATAGACACCTTATAGCATGACAGAGCTTGCACACACACTCTTACCGTCATGGCCCCTAGAAACCACACCGATAATCAATCATCGATAATCGACAATTAATCATAAATTATCAGTTAGCAATCATCAATATTCGTAATGTCTGGGGGAGAGGCAGGGGAACTGGGGGTTCCAAAGCGCCGTGGAGCGGACAGAGCTTGATTGCACACACACTCTTACAATCTACAAGTGTTTAAACCCGTTAGCGGAAGAGGGAAAGTGTTTTGAACCGATAGCGGGAGGGGGTTGGAAATCTACAACATGCCTGACGTGGCGGGAAGTTTTCGGGGCGGGTGGTATGATAGGGTTATATTTGTAATATCTGTGTTTTATTCACTGTCTACGCTATAAACCTTCTCAATCATCAATTATCAATAAGCAATCATCAATAATCGGGAAGGGTTCAAGGGGAGGAGGGGTGGTTTTACCCGTTAGCGGAAGAGGGAAAAGTCTTTTGACCCGTTAGCAAATCAACACTGCGGGGGCTGGAAGTCTACGCTAGAAACCGCACCATGCACCGATAATTGAGGGGGGCTCCAACTCACATCAAGAGCTTTATGACAACAACATTGTAAGATAAAATATTCTAAATTCCCTCCAGAGATGTTGCTCTAGATTCTATACTCCCCGCCAAGGATTGAGAAAATCGACACTTCTTAGGGGAGGGGGTGGGAAGTCTACGCTATAAACCTTCTCAATCATCGATATTCGACAATCAATCATAAATCATCAATCAACATGTCTTGAGACTCGGTTTGGGTCGCGGCGGGGAAGTCTAGAACAATGATGTGTTCACTCCAACGCCCCTAATCGACAGGCATGGCAGTTTGCGATAGTAACTCATCACAATACTATCTCGATATGAGTGGGTCGTTCATACCGAGAATGTACTATAACTTTTTCATACTCAGATATTACCCTTCATACACAAATACGGTTTATATGTTGAAGAACAAGGATGTTTACACAGTTTGCGATAACAACTCATCACAATACTAGCTCGATATGAGTGAGTTCAAGGTCATATTGCCCTATCAAATCATGATGGCTACTCCAGTATATTGAGAGAGTGACGCAGTAAATCATTCAATAGAAGTGGTTTTTATCTTACTATACGTCTTCATTTAGAAATGGGCTAAAAGCAATGACAGTCGAATTATTTTCTATGATATTTTGAGGCCACCCTGCAGGGACTATAGAAAATTTCCTTGGTTCCACCAAAGTGAAGCTGGACGAAAGGGGTTGAAGATACAATAAGGAACTGAAGGCGGCAATAACAGACATTTACGGTGTAGAGACGCCGCAGGCAGACGACCAACAAGTAGTTCTCAGGAGACGTCGCGATGCCTGCACACACACACACACACACACACACGACAGTATGCAACAGACTACACACATTATCACCATCACTTTCTAGAGAATGTATGGGCGCTGATGTCACACTGTTGACAAAAAGAAAGGGAAAACTTGAATTAACCTCTGGCAGATGAACCAGGAAGCAAATTACCTGCGATGGAAGTACAAAATAGCACACATTCCTCTAACATACCTCATAGTTAAGAGTTCTCTGTGCAGCCTAAGGGGGTCGTTTCAACGCCAGCTCTTATATTATTTTTTATTTGAAATAAAATATGTACAACTAAACACGCATTAGTGTTACCGTTAATTTCCATAAGAAGTACCTTTTTTGACAAGTAAAAGTTATTAAACTCACTTTCACGTATTTATACGTCAGCTAATGCTATATGTTGTCTCTTTTGATAAATATTACCAATACCTATAAATAACACTAGTAAAATAGTAAAATTATAACAATTATGCCAGCAAAAAAATTATTAGAATTTTTATAAGGCTTTCATTATGAAATTTGGACTGTACAATAGTGTAACCTACAAATAAAATACTATAAAAAATCAGCCAAAACATTCAAAGAAATCTGAAGACTCAAGTTTTTTAATAAAAAAAACCTTACTAGTTTCCCATCCGAGAAACCGGGGACACTTTTACAAAATGAATTTTTTTCTACATCAACAATTCAATTTTAATATATTATTAATGTATTTATAATATCTATAATAATATTTTATAATATGACTTGATGTATTAATTCATGAAATAAGACCTAGTAACATTTTATCTATTTGTAAATTTGAAAAAAATCACACCTGGTTACGCGAATCAAAACTGGGACCCTTGGTTCAGCGCGCCAATGCTCTGTTACTGATCTATTCGGGAAAAAATCACATGATCCCCATCGAGAAGTTAAGTTATTAAAGGGTTCCGGGTACGATTCCAGTGTCCAGGTATAATTGTTTAAATTTACAAATATGAAACTAAATACGGCTACATCCTTAATTAAAATATCATTTACAACTTCTAAACTTAGCTAGTCATGTACATTTAACCGTGCGAACGTTCGTTTACCAATAACATTTTACCTGTCAAAAAAGATTCTTCCAATAAAAATGGGATTGTATCTGTTCTGCAGCTGCCACGTTTTAAATTTGTAAGATAAATATAATGACTTTAGGTAAATGGTGGATTTTCTAAATTTGTTTTACACCGTTTAACAGTTACTTCTCAGAATGAGACTACTATGTTTGATTTAGATGTTATTTATTACCCGCCTTTGTAGCTGTGTGATCTAACGCGCTACTCTCGCAGTATACTAGACTGCCGATGATGGAGAGATCGACGTTCGAATCTTGGTCGGGTGTGCTGAGGTTTAACAAACGTTTTCCACTCTCCTTCCACGCAAGTGTGGGTACACTTCCTCTAGAATAAAACCTTCATAATCCCTATAACCATCTAAAACCATAAGTGTCATTAGTACATAAGTGCATAAACCGAACGGGTAGTAAGTCACGATAATATATATATATATGTGTGTATTGGTAAAGCTCCTCGATTATAAGAACATGTTAACAAATTATATCAATTAAGTAAAGCCTAAATAAAATAAGCAAGCTACCCAATTGTTAATTTATTGGTGTTTAATTATTCATCCAGATGCGTTGGGTCATCTCTGTGTTTGCGACAATATAAACATTTGTAAAAAAATAAATAATGTCATGTAGGGTTTGTCAGATGAGCACAAGCACACATACATATATTCACAAAGCCTGGCAGACATGTAACATAACTTCACAGGTGTGAGAAATAACTCCATTATCCGCCACGAGAGGCACTGTAGTCTGATGCAAGGGGGGTGCTAAATTACCTCAGAGGCACGTGCCACACTGGTTTACCCTACAACTGTCTAAAAGTCACGCGGGAGTGGCGGACTTCACAAGAGCAGACAAAAGTCACAAGAGAAAAAATCAAAATACAACAAACACACCTTTTGCTAAATCCTGCACATGCAATAGCTATTATTATATAACGTTATAGAAAACATTCGAGATTTTAATTTAAAAAAATGTTTACGTGTGCATCACGCTTTACTACCCGTCCGGGTTATTTAAATCATATTTACACTAATATGGTGGAGATGACCTAGGAATAAACTTGGGTAAATGAACACGCATTTGTTTGGGAGGAGATTAAAAAACCCATGAGGGGAAAAAATTACCTTCATTTACCTAGCCGGGATTCAAATCCCATCCTGACCAACACCAATAAAGTAGACTAGAGAAGATTGACGTTTTGGTATGCATGGCCACCGGAGAGGATCAGTTTTAATAATAAAATATATTTTATTATTAATATAATATAGTTTAAAAAAGGTTTATTGACCAATAAAAGCTAGGAACAATTTGTATGAACTTGTTACTTGGCAATATATGGTTTACATCACATCAAGTGTCATACATACATAATCACGCCGCTCCCTTACAGGGTAAGCAATAAATTGTGCATAAAGCTTAAAAAACACAACTCCATACTTAATCCATCTTCACTAGCTTTCTCCAAACTTTCCTATATTTTCACACTCCCTTCTCTTTACTGTTTTATTTGTTTGTGTTCTTGGAACAGCGTCCTACTACCTGTTAAGGTTACACGCATATATACTAATTACTCTAATAGATTAGAAATGAAAAAGGTCGAAATTAGTAAGTGAACTTGCATTTGCGTAGATAGCCTGATAAACCCACTAAGAAAAAAACCTTAGTTCACCAGATCGATATTGAACCACGATTTCCCCTTCATTAGCAGTCTTTTCTACTGTAAGAGTAACGCCTTAAACCATGAGTCCACTGAAATGGGTCCTTCAACAGTTAATCTATGAGGAAAGCAGTTGATAGAGAATCCACCCACATTATAGTGGTTAAATCACACGTTGAAAAAATACTCCTCGCTCTGCTGCACCCAGCTAGGATTGGACCCCCTGTTATACATAGGCTACCCTGAGACTGATGCCTTAAACAGTGCTTCCACTAGTGTGGTAATTTCAGTTCAATCTCGTCAATTAGTTATTCTAAGAGGTGACCTGGTGGTCTAGGGGTAAGGTGTCAGACTTCTATGCTGGCGTCCGGGGTTCAATCCTCGGTCCCGGCACAGATTTATCTGATTACCAAACCCTTCCTTCACCTCTGACAAGACATCTTGTGAATGTGAGGAATGCCAGGCCTCCACCGTGGTTCGGATTCCACGTTAAACTGTAGGTCCTTCATTTCATCTCACGATCACCCTACCATTACACATTAGCGCAAGTGCGTATAACCCGAACGGTTAGTAAGACGCGGTGCTAATAATAATAAGTTATTCTAACACTGAGACCAACACGGACGGCATGAAATGGTAGAGAGGAAAGCAGTAACAAGGATTATCCGGTGTAAGCGGCTCGGATTCCAGTCCATGCGAAGCTAGAAACAAGGAATGAGTCCACCTCTCCTCCTGTTCTCCTACATCACTGCTTCATGTCTGCGAACAAGACGGAACAAGGAGCAGTCAATATCCAACCGCAGAAAACCCTCAAACCCCCCTGCCCAACAACCCTATCACCCTTTCTCCCACACTTTCCTCCTCTCTTCGCCCATGTGCGGACTAAAGCCGCTGGCTACTACTGGCGGTCAACAGCTGGCCACGAGCCACAAGCCACGTGGCATACACGTGGTTCCTCTAGCCTCGAGGTACTACCAACAACACGTCCCCACATTCAAATACAATATCAAAACATATGCTACAAATTAATACAGCTCACATGTCCAAAAGTTTAAATTTAAAGTAGTGGGATATAAATAAAGTGAAATATCCCTTAACGGACACCTCTGAATAGTGGATTCTTCTTTGTAGCGGACAGTTTAAATTTCCCCGGCAAAATTACATCGACTTCTACGGCAAAACAATTTCCAAATAACGGACCTTCTCGATAACGGAAACGGACACTGATAGATACACTTATTTATGCATATAAACCTCTAAATACCGGACCAAAATGGAAAACACCTGTCCATGTTCAGTATTTTACTGTGGAGATGTCAGGATTGTCATCATCTCACGTGATCTGTGAGTAGTCCTGTAATCCACCCTCTAGGGCAGCGGTTCCCAAACTGTGGTTCGTGAATCTCCCGGGGGTTTGCAAAATCTTCCAGGGGGTGCACCGAAATATTTCTGTAATGGCGGATATTTTCAATACTTTGTGAGGAAATGGAAGCATTAACAACTGTCTATTGTCTCACACTGAAATCATGTAATTATCTCGAGGTAGAACTCTTACGAGATTTTTTGAACTTAAACACTAAATTTTTGTTTTTCTTACCAACCATCCCTTTCACAAAGCAAAGTGCATGCAATATCAAAAGAGGTTAAAGGCTTTGGTCTATTTGGCAGGCATTTTCTCAAAAATGAACAGTTTAAACTTCTCTTCAGGGGTCAAGTATTAACGTTAGATTACTGTGGAAGACCGTATTGAATGGTTTATATAATAATAGTTGGGAAATATGTTTAATTAACAATAGAACGGAGTGTTTTGATACCCTTCACGACTTCATGGTAGAAAATCAGCTTTCTTTGTATGAAAATGTAAAGAACGTGGTTATAGAACACTTGAAGGGACTTGTAAAAACATTAAGAGAATATTTCCCAGCCATGTCAAATAATAACAATTGCATTCGCAATCCTCTGTAAGAGACAGAAGTTTTGGAATCCTCCACATTAAGCGTCAGTGAAAAAGAATAGTTACTTGAAATTTCCCCCGATTTGAAATTAAAGTAAAGCTATACATCTTTGTCATTAATTGGTTTCTGGTTA
Organism: Timema poppense; assembly: GCA_902141375.1. Lineage (NCBI taxonomy): Eukaryota > Metazoa > Arthropoda > Insecta > Phasmatodea > Timematidae > Timema > Timema poppense. Next base: position 50,194 of record CABFOV010004167.1, read on the forward strand.
AGTTTTAAGGAGGATTTCCCAGTGTTCGCGAATAAAGATATTACAGGCTTGGTAATACTTTATTTTATATATTTGAGGGAGAAATATTTTTCTTCATATGTCTATTTAAAAAATTAATACATAAACAGGCTCAGTACTGAAAGTAACTGGATACTTTATTTATTGCTTGTGGCTGCTGACTTAAAAGCTCTGTTCTATCCAAAGCAAGAGCATCCTTCTCACTAAGTCACGTGAAGAGGTGAGTAGTTATTAAGACTTGTTAAAAAATTTGAAACTTAGATTGGCATGGAATTTTGTGGTTAAAGGAGGCTATTTCAGTTATATAAAAGCAGCAATTTCCAGTACCACTAAAAAAACACATGTGAAATGTGATAATATTGTGATAGTAAATATATGAAAATGTTACTACAGTATTTTGCTTATTTAATTTCAGTTTTAGTTTTTTAAATAAATGTATAATTATTTTCAATATTATTCCATCATATTTGGTGGGGTATTCCAAGGTACCTACGGGAACTATATTAGGTTAATTTAAAGATATTAAACAATTTATTACAATTAATAACTAAATATCATAAACATTTGATATATAGTTAAGTGCGTGGCTATGGATATTTATCAGGAGGTTCGTGAAACTCAGATGTTTGTGAAAGGGGTTCACGAGTGGGGAAAGTTTCGGAACCGCTGCTCTAGGGGATGTTTCTGAAATAGTCTACATAGTAAAGACTACGGCACTTCAAGATCATACCTCCCACCCTTTCCGAACCATCAGCGGGAGGTTGTCCTAGCAGTTTAGTTTGTGCTTATGCGCACATGAATAGTACAGAAGGTTTACTGTCCACATTTCATTTTATTTACGTATTGTTTTGTGTATTATGCAATCATCACAGTGAGTTACTTACAATATAATATATTCATTCCTGCATGTAATAGACCTACAAGTATTGTAATTAGATTGTTGTAGTAAATATTCACAGTATATAGATTCATAGAGATTAGACGATTTTCAAACAGTTTGTGTAAAAAATAATAATATATATATTATTTTTCCAAATAGGGACACTTCTTAATAACTGACATTTATTTGATCCCGGAAGGTGAATAACATCCAAAAACTGGCGGCCGGGGTTCAATCCTCGGTCCCGGCACAGATTTATCTGATTACCAAACCCTTCCTTAACCTGTGACAAGACATCTTGTGAATGTGTGGAATGCCAGGTCTCCACCGTGGTTCGGATTCCACGTTAAACTGTAGGTCCTCCATTTCATCTCACAATCACCCTACCATTACACATTAGCGTAAGTGCGTATAACCCGAACGGGTAGTAAGACGCGGTGGTAATAATAATAATAATAACATCCAAAAATAAAGTGTAAGAATCAGGTTGTTCCTACCGTATGCTCGCTCACCATTCAACAAAATATGGTGTCATAAAGACTTATCATCACGTCAGATGAATAATTTAATTTATCACATATAATGAAACTAACTATATTTGTTAAATGTAACTTTTGAGATTTACTTGTAAAAAGAGTTTATAAGTGCACTAATACTCGTGTTCTAAGGCCACAAGTTTAGATTACGCAACTAATTTTGGTTAAAACACAGGGAAATAATTCCCAACTTTTCCGTGTGTATGATCATTATGCCATTAAATTACTTTTTTTGTGCGCTCTTTGAGGGATAGCTTTCCAGGCTATCCACACGCTTATATTAGTTATAGTGGGAGAGTAGTAAACGCGAGAATAAGGTAGTGTTTTTGCAGTTTTTATAGCAAAACAATTCGTTTGTCAAAATAAATGAAATAGTTCTCCAGTAGAAACCTAAAGTTTAATTTTATTCACATGGTGATAGCAACAGTTCTTGAATATTGGTCAAGAGTAACCTGTAATTTAATGACAACATTTTCTCTTATTTTAAAAAGTTTTTCATCTAATGCCGCTATGCTCATGACAGATATTCGAGAACTGTTGATATCATCATGTGAAGAAAATGAAACTTTATGTTCTACAGAAGCAGTATTGGATTTATCTTGCTCAAAACAATTTTTGCTATAAAACTGTGAAAACACTGACATTTTCTTTCGTCCCCGACACTCCCACTTTAAGAAGAGTAAATGTACACACATCTTCGTGATGTGATGGTAGCAAATATTTGAGGGAAACCATTCTAATTTCCCATGGTCATAAGTACAGTCCCAATCTCCTTCCTCCTCGCGGGAAAACATATATTTTGCGAGTTAAGCCTTAGTCTGAGTGTCCATCAATATGTGCTTTAAATATTCTATTGAAGCTTAAAGCCAAGTATATTTTTAGCGTAGATTTTAAAAAATGGCATTAGTTGTCTTTGGTTAGGTATTTGGTGACATTATTAAATTGCTAACAACACCCGTTTTTAAAATAATCTGCCAGCATTTTATTTCTATCAAAAAAATAATTATTATAGATGGATTTGGTTAAACTTTTGATTGACACCCTCGTTTACTGGACCACACCAAGGGTGTGATAATTCAAAATAAATATGATTTCCGAAATTAATAATTTTACTAGTGGTGTCCCAAACTTAATATTTAAAAAATAATTGATTGTTAAAGATAAGTTAAGGAAACTAAGGCTTATTGCAACAAGTTGTGTTGGAGGCTTTCATTACTAGAGTTTTATTCTTATCTATATGTTCTATGAGTATTAAGGATACAACAACCATTCTTAATTTTAAGGAATAATTCTATCTAACACATTTTAAACTACTTCAATTTCGTGTAACAGGAATTATATAAATGATCAATTTCAAGTAATACAATAATATAAGAATGATATGAATTATTATTGACTGATAGTTGGTAATTCTGGTTCTAAGACAATACAATACATTCCAATAAACTATAACAAGAAATAAATGTTTAGAATAGAAAGAATAAACTCATAAGTGCTTTAATTTCTAGGTATTAAATCTGCATAAATCGAAGATCAAATTTAACCTTAGTTCTAATTGTTGTTTCTGCTCCATATAATAAAATATTTAATTCTAACTATCTTTGCAGGGGAAAATAATGGCAGACGATTATAGTCCTAACATAAAACATTGCTAAATCCCTTTCAGTGAATGTTATTCCTTAAGTAAGTCTATCACTAAACAAATATACAAATTACAAATGTGTTAAAAAAACAGTCTTCTCGTTTCTAATACAAAGTGTAAACATTCTTGTATTTTTCTTGATTAGGAGATTCGAAGTAAAATTTATAAGTACAAGTCTATTTTCATGTGACATATACACTTAATTAACAAAAGATAACATATGCATCACTGATCACTCGATTTCACACGAGTATCGATCGTGGTGCTAAAATAAAGATTATGAAGCTGAACAAGTAAGAACAATTAGTTATTTGAAGCATCACCAGGATTCAAACCGGGTTTATATATGCTAGTGATCTTCGTTCATATCAATAAGACACGTTGACGTGTCAACAATAATAGAAACATTTCAAACAAAAACAAAAAATGAAGTCGATTTACAATTGCGATCCGGAGTAGAGTTTTTGAAACGTTCACTTTCAGGAGTGATTTATTTGAAATGTATTTTCTCTTGGGAACTGACAGAACTTTTTAACTTTTTGACAGACAGTTAATATTTGATTTGTGTTCTGCAGTAGAGAGATTGTCGTAGCTGAATGTCGAATGTCACTTCGACGTGGAATATACGTTTAGCCATCCAGAATGTTTTAAATATCTTATGCAGTATATTACCATTTTATCGTGCGTTAGAATATAATACATATTTCACCGTGTTTATTTTTGTAAAGTTTTTTTAAATCTGTAAATAATTTACGCACAGTTTACTTTAAGAAATAAAATATAACTAATTTTGTTTATGTTTGGAAATATAACTTTTAACCTATTACTTAATTAATTTAGAAGTCTTTTATGACTGTTTAAAAATAATGTTTGTTATCATAAGGACTGAACAGAGTGACATTAAAGTTGAATAAAAAATAAGTTTATTTGAATATAAAACATTATAAAGAGTATGGACCCCATTATTTTTTCCGTTTCAATATATTAAAGGAGTAAACTATATATTTTATTAAATATAGATGACTCATTCACATACATTGTATCATTTGGTCCATGGTCACCATAGCTTTTTAAAAAAAACAATGATCGATTATAATAATTAATTTAAAAACTTTAAACGTGTTTTTATGTTGAGCTATCTTATTTAGAGTTGATAATATATGTTTATAGTTCCGACTTCTTTAAATAATGACTGAAGACTGACCCAGTGGAAAATCACGATCTTGCTTAGCTCAGTGTTAGATAATTGATACACTAAGAACTAAGCTCAATAATCCAATGATCACTTTTCAACTAAATTTAAAACTAAATGGTTGCAAGTAAAATCGTCATTCAATAATCATTCAACTGGAATATACTTCACCCTCATCAATGAACACGCGCGCAAGGACGTCAAGCTAGTCTAGTCTGTTTTATTGGTGACGGGAAGATCATGATTCCAATATCAACGGGGTGAAATAACCATGTTCTTCGTAAATGGTTTTCCACTCTCCCTCCATGCAAATGTGGCTAAATTTTCTCTAAAACTAGGCCTTCCACATCCCTATCCCATAAGTGTAAATATTTGATCAGCCCGGATGGGTATTAAGAGTTAAGACACAGTGCATATTTTCATTTTTAATGTGTTCACTTCAAAAATAACTCTAAGTCCTACGTATTCAAACTACTATTTCATTCATAAAAATGATAGTAGTCCTATTATTTACATATATGCTTGACCTAGGGTAACATCACGTAGCATTCCACATCCAACTTAAGAACAAAATATCTTTATATATATGCTAATCTATTTTAGGTGCCCTTTGTGATGAAACCAAGGGTCCCTAGACCTAAAGTGGGTGGGATAGGAAAACCGCAATAATAAATAACTTGGGTGAAACTACTCTCAGTGTATCTGGCCGAGACTCGAACCTCGTATTATCCGTCACCGACAATTCAGCCTACTACGAACCATATGTCTTGGATCACATGACCTTAAAGTGCGGGTTTTGTGTCATTAATCTTCATTACATTGCTACTTAAGTCTACAAACAAGAAAATAGTTAGATAAAATGTTTAAAACATGACTAATATAATAATGAGTGCTTTAGACATTTTAATAACTGCGCTAACGATTTATTAACTGATATACTCAGATAACTATCTCAAATAAACACTGTTTGGTCCCAAAATGGATCAAGATATTGGGGAGTGAAAGCGTTAGCCTACATAATGATGATGATAGGATAATCAAATCTCGCAGATTCCGGTGGGCAGGAAATTCGGGACGAATGGAAACATCTAGAACCGTGTTCAGAGTAGTGACTGGTAAACCCTATGGCAAGAGACCATTGAGAAGATCTAGACGCAGATGGGAGGAAGACATTAGAGTGAACCTGAAATAAATAGGGTGTAGTGAGGACTGGGTACAACTAGATTAAGATAGGGATAGTATGTAGTGAAGACTGGCTAGAACTAGATTATGATAGGGATAGTAT
>CABFOV010004168.1:0-22627 GCA_902141375.1 Timema poppense
AATATCTGAAAGTAGGAGAGCCATACTTCTATCTGACAAACTTTCCGAGATTGATAACAGACCAGAGTATAGTCAAATCAACATAAACCGTTTCACTGTCAAATATTACACACAAAAAATGTAATTTCATTGTTTTAAGTTAACATAGCTAGTGGCATTATTTGGAACATGGTACCAAGAGTTTAGTTTGACAACCAAATGTACTACCTTTAATTCAGAAACCCTGTTTTAATTTTTCGATAGTGCAAGGGGTTGATATTTCCTTATGTATTTCCAAATGCTTTGATTAAATTTAGCTCAAAGCTGCATGTTAAAAACTAATCAAATTTCTCACACCTTAAACATTTTTGACCAAATTTTCTATGTCATCATTAATTTGTAGCCAGTACAATATTTGTTTTGCCATTTGTTGCATTTAAGTTACTCCCAGATGACCTTCGTTCAGTTAATTAGCATCTTTTGTAGAAGAGCTGTGGGCACAGTTACTCGGTCTTTAAGAAATAATAGATCACTGTGAATATAAATGTTATTCTTGCTTTTGAAATATTTTTTTTTAACCCTATCAGAGAGTTTTGTCATATTCTTTAGTCATCATCACAAACAAAATTCTCTGAGTTTCATTAATTCTTGATCTTTTGCACTTCCCACCTTAAGTTCTTCTTGTTTTGTTTCAGTCATATTAATGGCATGCCATTGAACGAAACTTCTTTGACAACATTTCTTGAAAGTAGATCAACAATCAACAATCAACAATCAACATGTCCTTACTAGGCCTGTAGCACACATTTAAATCATATTTAATTCTTTGCGAGTGTGGAGAATCCACTTCAACCATGTAATTATTCATTAGCGGCTCAAGTGGCTTGTGATCCGAATGAAGAGTAAATGGTTTACCACTGATGAAATTGTGACCTTTTTCCACGAAAATTTGAAACCATCGGTGGTGCAATTATTAGCTTCTTGATCACATTTTTTAATGAATCATACTGTCTACTTGTCCAGAGATGATCATTATCTTCTTGTAACAATTCCTTTAAGGGTGTTGAAATATCTGACAAATTTGGTAGGCCTATGTATTTACTTAGATACTTTATCATGCCCAACATTATCTGTATTTATTTTTTAGGTTCTTCCAACTTCAGAATAGCCCGAGACTCATGCCAGATTTATCAAATATATGACCAAGATACTTAACTTGCTGCACTCTGAATTGAATTTTCTTAGGGATAAACTTAACATTTAAGGTGCAGGCATGCTCAACTTATTTTAATACATCATCAAAGTATAAGACAACCGCTAGGGCCTAGGATATCACCAAACTTATATAACCCTAAAGGACCTACAATCTAACACATTTTACTTTATTCTTCATCCAGCCCTAACTGATAAAAACCCTCCTTAAAACTAATTATCGTGAAATAACACTTATGTTTTCTAGGGTAGGTATTTCTCAATATCATCTCTCTAAACATTTATCTTACTTTTTGGATTAAGGAAGGCATATTCTAAGAGATGTAATTTTTCTTAACTATCATCATGTTGGTAAGCCATTCAGTTGGACCCTCATATTTAGAAACTAGACTTTTTTCAATCAACTCGTCAAGTTTTGCCTATAAATTTGGCTTAATAGCTAGCAAAAGGAATAATTTTTTTTTTGTTACCTTTAACATTTTTTTTTAACTACCTAAACCTGTAAAACATCAATATTTCTTTTAACAAAATCTTCTTTGATTTCTTTTACACTAATAGCTTTCAACTTTGGTATTATTTCTAGCATAAACCGGGATTCCAAACCTAACATAGGCATCCCAGCCTCTTTAACAACAACCAATCCCAAATTATGGTTTTTAAATGTACTGCTTAAATTTACAGTAACAACTGGCTTTATCTTAAACCCACCAAAAGTTTCCAAAATAATCTTTGACTTATTAATCACAGAGTCACTTATTTCAACTTGATCCAATACTGCAATAGTTACTTGTGGTCCAGTGTGATGTAAAAAAAAACAAAAAAAAAACTACAGAGTCTTAATATTAACATCTCACCTTTCAAATCACTCATCGGAATCCTTTAATTAGTTTACTTTTACTATGAATATTAAAACCTCATCACTTTCCGGGGTCTCTTACACTTCTTTCACCAACTTATTTCTGCACATATTTTCGATACTTGTTGCATCGTTGGCCATACGCTGGACAGCTTCTGTATCCATGTCTATTACCACGATATTTAGTCTAGTCATTTGCTCCACTGAGCCTCATTCAGAGCTATTTTTAGTTTTCTAACACTTTTATATCTCAGTTTGATCTTAATTGCGTCAATTCTGCACTTCTTTCCCATGAGACCTTGTAACCTAATTTGTTTTGAATTCAGATTGTCCACATGAAGTTCTCTGCTTCATATTCCCAACACAGCCCTATCTTGAACCGTCTAGTCCACGATATCAACATCACCAAACTCATATGTTTTGAGAGCTTCTACAAACCAGTTATAAAGTGACCAAATGGTTCATTTTCCTCCGGTTTCCTACTGTAAGAGACCAATCTATTATATATCATGTTCTTTATTGGGGACACGAACCGTTAACTCCAATTAGTATTTATTCATGATACTTGTTCTGCTCCTCGGTTAATTTAAGAGTAATGTACACCTCTCGGTCCTCTTCCCCCATTAGCTTTATCAAAAGAGACAGTTTAATTTGTTACATCGTATGAATAGAGCCTTGAATTATGTTGGCTAACCTGTTTAAAATCAATGGTTATCTTAATTATTGCAATACACATTTTACCAAACTTACCACATTTATATTAAAAAAGCATTTACTATTTCATAGTTTGCTAGAAATATTATTTTAGTCTTATTATTTTTAATTTTAAAATATCCACATTAACTTTTATAAGTATTAAAAATTGAAATGAAATAAATTTCTCACAAAATAATGTCTAGCGAGAGCCTGTACAATGCGCAAAGAGGAATGGAGATGGAATAGAAGAAGTGATCATGCACAATTACACTTAGGAATAATAAACGAATTATGAAACAATTCAAATTTCTAATTGTTTACGATTCTTACGTTTTCTTATATGGTAAATTAAGTTACCGAAGCATATTTTGGGGAAATATTAGCTTATTAAAACATTAACTTTATTAACCTTTTTATCAAGACAGTGTAGAAACACTCTACAATGATGTAAAGTGATAGTTAAAGAAGACAACCTGAAAGGATAGTTAGGTTAGGTCTAGATATAAACAAACACTTCTCTATTTCTTCTTGAACTTTTAAACTTCCCACTTTTTAAAACTTCCACAGTTGCACATTATTTTGAATTTTCGGAAATTTTTATTTTTCATATTAAAAGACATTAATGAACAAGTAATATTCCTGAAAATTCAAACTAATGTGCAACTGTGGAAGTTTAAAGAAATGGAAAGTGTAAGACATCTGGGCCTAACTTAAATATCCTTTCAGGTTGGCTTCCTTCACTATCACTTACTTTACATCACTGTACAGTGTTTGTAAACTGTCTTGCTATACATTTCCAAGCCATCATACGATTGTTCATTTTATTACTTTTTTAATAATTGTTAGTGTAACTTTAATGTCCTTAAAGACATGAGTGGTGAAACCATTTCAATTATTTTCTATTAGATTTTTATTTGAGTGTTGTTATTTTTAAATTGTGTTTTATAAGTGTTATTTCTAATTTAAAAACTGAAAATTCCATTCTTTAACTTATTTCAAGGGTATTTACTCTTTGTAAAAATGAGAGTCATTAATGTTTTAATATACTTTTTAACATTTTAAAATTATGAATATACTTGAGCTTGATTAACTTAGGAGCTTTTAGAAATACTCAACTCGCATTTGACTCTAATGAAAAAACCCAAGCTTGCACACCTCTAATATTGGCTGGTGAGGCACAAATCGAACACAGACTTTGAAATACTGTTCATTTGGGACACCCTGTAGTGTAATTAGTACTTTTTTCTGCAATCTAAGACAACAACAGCAAAGAATGATGACCTCCGGTACTGAGAAAAGATTTGAACAGTTTCAATTGGTTAATTCTCATCCAAACCAACAAAATTGAACAGTGTTAACAAAATCACCTAGTAGTAAATTTTGAAAGACAAATCAATTTTTGTAAGTTTCACACCCATTTTATAAATCCCTAATGTTACAGTGAACTTTGTGCGTATAACCCGAACGGGTAGTAAGACGCGGTGCTAATAATAATAATATTAATACAGTGAACTTTAAATATGATTTTTGTTACATCCCTTTCTGTTTCCAGCCTGTGGCCTGTGTCAGTTTTTTATTCGAGCCATGTATTTACGACAAGTACAAGATCCAGTTCCCGGCCGTTAACTCATCACTGTGAAAGGGTAAACTCACATTTTATGAACTCGGGACCCTTACTTCAGTAAAGAGCCACACTGCCGACTGAGCTAAAAGGTTGGTGTTGGACTCTCATATATAAATAAAGTTATTTGATGTTCTGGTGACCCCGCCCTCCAAAGCTTAGTTCGATTATTAACAATGTGAAGAAGTTAGCCTTGTAGATCCAGCATACTATCCCAGATTCAGATTTAGTACTAGTAGATAAAATTAGGATATGGATTCAATCCATCCCTATATTAAAAAATATATAAATTATATATTACTTACATTAATGGACTGGTAAATAAATACCAACTTGTCTTGAAATTAAAGATGCACAGAAAATAAATTAAATCATGCCCAAAAGGTCCATTAAAGCTAAGTTGTTACCACATAATAACTTACCTTGGCTTCATAGACAACTTTTGATTCTTGGGTTGGTCCATAATATACTTTTAGTTTATCTCCCGCTAAAACAGTCACGTGGTTTGAAAGTTGGCCTGTGCTCCTAAAAACGGAACAAACAAATATTCAATATTTTGACTCATTTTTATCTCAACATGACTGTATCGTCAAGTGAACGACAGATGTAACAAGCTGGTCGATAAAGTGCACCTCTGCCTAAAATAAGCACAATATGCTGATAACATATTTGAAGTTGTGTTATAAAAACTTAATGCATTTCTGTGTGTAAATTATGTATAAAAAAATTGATTTTGTCATAAAAATGTTCTTACTTTATCAAATATATATAATCTGAGTTACAAAATTGTTTCTATCCATCAAATAATATTTGTCATTTTAACTTAGAGAGTGTATTAAATTAAATCAGAAAAGATAACAGAAAAGTCACTTTATCCCATTATGTACAGAGACAACACTCACAATATACGATATTAACAATACCAACAAAACTAACCAGAGATAAAATACTTTATTCAATCTATAAATATCTTTGTTTGAATTAAAATATAAGCTTTTAAATTAGAATAACTACCAAACAAGTATGATTATCCTGATTTATATATTTTCAAAATAAACAAATATCTAAATTAATAATTGTCAATTGTAAAAAGGACAGATTGTTAAGATATATTTTTTTTCCAAAAGTTAAACAATCTGACTTATGTACCATAAGGGTATGTTTCATAGTGTAATCTGTCAAGTTAAAACTGCCGCCATTCAGGGTGAAAGAGGTGTACATCAATGGTCATGGCTGTAGAGATTTGCCAAAGCACACATTAAAAAAAAGTTGATTAGTTAAATTCATCGTTATGTATGTATATTTTCTAATAACTACTTATTGGTGTTATATATGTAAGCGGAAGATGGACGCGGGTCACAAGAAAGGGAAGGGGACACATTAGCGGCACAAATTTGTTGATGGCTTAACTTAAGCTAGGAAATATTTTTCTCTTTGTCGGTGGTGAAGACCAGCTACCCCAGGGGCCAGGTCAAGGCTTTGATTGGTGTATAGTTGCTAAGTGGGGGTAGCAAGTATGAGAATGTTATTTTGGAATCTCTTTATCGTGTTTGGAGTGGGACAGCCCTGCCCAGTTTTTAAGTGTCAGTTGTCACGGGCAATAGGTGAACCAGTTCACCATAAATATGATTTTTAACTTTTAATAAATGCTTATAATAAATTGAGTTATTCATATATTACTCAAATTTTGTTAACTAACCCTAAACAGCATTTCTAGTTATTAAACCTAACAATAGTTACGGTTCAAGAGGGAAATGTTTGAACAAAGCAAAGTATTACTGTGAATTTGTATACAAAATTGATTTTTTGGTAAAAACATCTTTCAATATCCATTTATTGAGATAAAGAATTAATTTGTATTTCTTTCAAAATTTATTTTTTGTATTTGTGTGGTGATCCTTAAAGAAAGAAGAAACTTTATAGAGATTTTTGGTTTAGTTTTAACTTTATCATGCAATGATAAAAGGTGAGATGTGACAGTACACATTTTTAAAAAAGTTACCCTTATTTGACTATTGTATAAAGTAAAAAAATATATTTAAAGAAGTTTATAGTTAAAAGAAAGTTATAAAATTGTGTGTGTGAATTTTGAAAGGATTCAAATTTGTGATGTTTTATCCCTGGGTTTATTTACATTTTAGGCGAGTTTAGTGAGTTTTGGTGTAACTGTGAAAATTTCCTCAACACTTTGAATTTAAAAATGGCCATAACATCAATCCTGTAACCACCAACCACCTTGCACACAAATATTGATCGGTACCAACTGAAGACAAATTTCTTCTTCCTGAGAGTGTAGATTAAAATAAATAATAAAAATTTTTTCAATGTGTTTGATTAAACATTTGTGATGTTGATTGAATTTTGAATTAAAACAAATTTAATATATATAAAATTCCCACACATGGACATTTCAGTTGTTTAATTATAACTCCTGGTAATGTGTAGGCTAGCGGCAGACTTGAGAGATAGTTGAGTGCATGTGTGAGGAACATGGCATTCCTTGAATTATTTTTAGAAAACCTACACAAATAGTGCGTAGGTACCTACAAACAAAAATTGCTGTTGCTTTTAATTAGATAAAATCTTAGATATTTTACTAAAAAACAATTGGTTATTTTATAAATATTATGTGGAAAATTAATTTTTGGTTGAAATTATCATAATCAAGGTTGTATTATTTTCAATATGTGATATAATAAGTCCATGCGCTTTAAAATCAAAACCGTACTACTTTTAGATATACGTGGCAAGACTTGAATAGATTTATAAAATCTAAAGTTTTCTTAATGATTTGTAAAACATCAGAACCAACATTTTGTAACACTGAATGTCTCAAACACATGCGCTGAATAAACTTAAACTCAAAATTCTCTAGAATTCGTTCTTGTTGTTGAACGTCCATCAACTCTAGTATTTTGTTGATTTGTATCTTATATGTGAAGGTCAGTGAAACACAATGCATGTATTTCTTACTACTCACTCAGGCTGTACACATAATAAAGTGTTTTTAATTCAAACACAAACATTTATATGTTGTCAATAAGCCACAAATAATAGTGATAAGAATAAATAAATGTATTATTTAGTTAAATATTAGATAAATATATTCACTGTAAACATAATATTTTTACTCAAGATTAAATAGAAAATTATTCAGACTTCGATTCGACTTCAAGAATATTTCCCATATTCGACTTGACTTACAAAATTTTTCCTAATATTGGATGGTTTTGTTTCCAATTTATTCGTATGGATAGGTATATTCGAAACACTTAAGCAAGTTTATTATAAATAACAACGTATGTCAGGCAGAAGTGGAAATGGCCTGCAAATCAAGCTTTGAATCTAGACTAAATCCCAGGTACTAATTAATGGCTCCATTATATCACTCTGGTGATCTGGTTGGGCGTGTTACACAACATTTGTGTGACCGCCCCGAAACAAGGCTGGCTGAGCAATCGTAGTCGGTTCCCCCACAAAGGTAGGGTGGGTGCCAAAAGGGGGAATGCAGTGAAACAAACTAAACTAAAGACACAACCAAAAGACAGAGGGAAAATTGATTCTCTAAAGTAGAGCAATGTTCATGTAAATAATTGTGTACCCTAAAATAGCAAACTAGAATGTAAGGCTAGCTTTCAAATGTATTATAAATAAGACAACCTAGAATTAAGAATGTTACAATAAAAAGATTTTAGGCGTGGGTTTACCGTTTGGCGATCGCACAAATAAAAAAAAACTTCCTTGTATTCCAAACTTATCCTTCTCTCCCCCCTCTCCAGAAGCCAAGAAACATCCGGGTAGCTCTCTCCCCCCTCTCCAGCACCCAATAAACATCCGAGTAGCTATCTCCTCTCTCTCCAGCACCCAAAAAACATCAGAGTAGATATCCCTCCCCCTCCTCCAGCACCTAATAAACATCCGGGTAGCTCTCTCCCCCTCTCCAGAAGCCAAGAAACATCCGGGTAGCTCTCTCCCCCTCTCCAGAAGCCAAGAAACATCCGAGTAGCTCTCTCCCCCTCTCCAGAAGCCAAGAAACATCCGGGTAGCTATCTCCTCCCTCTCCAGCACCCAAAAAACATCAGAGTAGCTCTCTCCCCCTCTCCAGCAGCCAAGAAACATCCGGGAAGCTCTCCCCTCTTCCTTACATTACCCACCACCTCCTTCTGGAGACTAACCTCTATTGCCTCGCAGGCACCAGTAAATGAATCTCACACCGCCTGCACATGGAGGCGCCAAGGCAGCAAAGGAAATAGAGAAGCAGGAAAACTCTGCATCTACAGCTATACCACCTCCAGATACCTCTGGAGCCCACGAAACAAACCTACCTACAGCTCACCACCCCGCCTTCTCACCCCTCCTCTAAATGGAGCGTCCTCCCACTACCAGCCCCAACCACACCCTACATCCTCCTGACCATACTGGGAAGTAAATTATACCAAATTTTCAAGAATGACCCATGAAGAACCAACAGAAAATTCTGAAATGACTAAGCTACAAGCCAAATACCTGGACCCGGGGTTAGACACTTCTCCCCCAACTCTCTTGCCCCTAGTCATGCTACACACCTCACCAACACCCCTCCCCCGAGTCGTACCACCACGCATTGAACTCCTCTTCACTGCCTGAAGACACTTCTCTCCCTCTATACACCTACTCCCTCCACCCACTCCTCCGCTCATGAGGCACCAAAGAACTCACCCTGACAAGCCCAAGTCAATAACGACGAGCTACAGGTGTACCGGTGGTGTCGTCGCCCGCGCTTAATAAGAGAAGAGGATATAGATGGTCGTGTACGTTTCTGCTAGGTGAGCGTGTTTTATCCAATAGGAAGAGCGAGGTGTGAGGAGAGATGGCTCATCGAGTTACTGCAGTGAACCAGGAAGAAGGGAGAGTGGAGAGACGATAAACCTTGGGAAGTAAACGTTTTGTTCATGTAGTGGAAAATAGGGTAGACAATTTGTTTCCATTCACATGTGAGTACATTTCAGATAAAACTATACATTTTACATCCATATTCCATTAGCATTATTTGGGATGCTTGAAGATAGATAGAAGAAAGCAACGCTAGACAATTAAGTATGAAGGCAAAGTTTGGGGGATAAAAGATTATAACTATAGAAATGAGCCGTATCTGAATCAAATATGAATAAATTGAAAAATAACACCTGGACTCAGGAATAGAACATGGGTCCCTTGGACTTTACCACTGAGCTATCCATGATTTGTTCTGCTCTAAGGGTCATTCTTCCCTCGTGGTTCAAGGCAGAGTCTGTGATGGACGTGCTACTAAGAGATATCTTTGATACCACAGCCACCGGCGACAGTAGTACAAATACAATGTACATTCGATTCCCTTCTCCAGGTGTCATTTTTCAATTTATTTTAACTTGAAAATAAACTTACTCCTCCGATCTGGGTTTCTCCTCGGAGTCTTTACGCTTGCGACCCCTTTTCTTCTGGAATCCCAACACAATAACATCATCATCTAGTTTCTTTGTCTTCTGAAGAGAAGGCGGGGAAGGTTTCTTCTCAAACTCTCTCCCCGGGGATCTGCTCTCTCTAGTCCGCCGATCCACGGGGGTAACATCCTTCTTACATCTTGGCTCATCTTTCGACTTGGAACGAGTTTGCTGCAGAAAAACAAGAATAAAGTAAAACTTATGACATATTAATGTACATTAGGTTAAGTGCAAATCTAGTGGATATTTTGATAAAATAGAGGAGGAAAAGTGCATACCATAATGGCGTGTGATTAATACAACATTGAGGGGCATTTCTGTCAGAAGTCAAAAAACACACGGTTCAAGAAAAATAATAGAATACTATCCACATGGAGACAGAGTCAAGAATACTTGTCAGGCAAAAAACAGGATGAAATAGCAAATAGAGCAGCCATCTCATGTTATAATGTCATAGCAAAGGCAATCAACTTTGCTAACTTGCGAGAAACAAAATATCTCACCCATGTTTTATGCATAGAATAAGATACTTTAGCAAAATATTTAATAAGTAACCAAATAAATATGAGAGAGTTGCAGATAAATAAAGCAAAAGTAAAAAAAAAAAGACATTAAAATATATTTACACAAACTCCAATATTTTGATGCTATTGTAGCATCTTGCTCGGGAAATAGTAGTAATACGAGTGAGTAACTGATAAACACACCCCTTCCTGAGGAAGATGTTATAAAACATGAGTGGTCAGGAAACCTTCCATTCTCCAAAGTCGGCAGGGATTGGCATATCCAGAAAAGTTTTGGACAGGAAACTAAGTCCATGGATTTATTCTTGTCTTGAACATTTTCCATGTTCATAGTCATGTGGTTTGCGAGTAGGACTTGGCCATTATGTATCTTCGGAGCTAAGCATTTGCATAAAGCCATGATGTTGCCACGGTATTTACTAAACTCACTGAAGGCGGCCCGAAAAATATTCTAAGTGCCATGTTAGCTGATGACAGGGAGACCATAAAAGTTTTGGCCCTGCGCAGAATTTAAAAAAAAAGTCAGGAAAAGAATATGTTTTAAGGAATATTCATACGTTTGAGCTTCTTAAGTTTAACTTTGAAGCTACATACGACATTGATATCGTTCAATGGGCTAAAGTGATGGTTAATAAAACAGATAAAGTTATTTCAGGGTGCATCCTGAATCCAAAACTGCAGATAATATCGAGCTATTCCCATGTCCTACTCAAGCCATTGAAAGGTGTGTAAAACCAGTAATGGAAGCTCCCGCTGCTGTTTGAGGACCTTCCAGAAAAAACGGATTTAAGAGAACTCGTTTAGAATTTTGCAAACAAATGCCAGTTTTTAACAACAAAATGAAATTCATAAGAGACTGTTTTATTGATTATCTATGTGATGGTATGTGATGTGATTACCAATGTAATTGTAAATGTATGGTAAGACTGTGTATAAACACTGTACAATAATGTAAAGTAATTGATAGAGTTGTTCTAGAAACATGTAGTTCTATAGCCTATCTTTGTTTGTTTGTTTTCAACATCTCCGAAAATTCAACAATATGTGAAGTGTAATATAGTTCAATAGTTTGAGAAGAGAAGACATGAAGAGAGAAGTATTTGTTCCTATCTAGGCCTAACCTAACCCTCCTTTCAGGTTGACCTCCTTCACTATCACTTACTTTACATCACTGTACAGTGTTTCTACACTGTCTTGTTATACATTTCCAAGTCATTAGGCATTAATTCATTTTACTGTCAATGTAATTGCAGGGTGGCTACATAACATATTTTACAAAATTCCCTGACTTTTCCAGGTTTTCCAGGCAACAATTTCAATTTTCCCTGACTACTTTTTCCACTTTTAATGGTGGATGATGAGTTTTGTTTTATTTATTATTGATCAAATACTAAAAAAAAGTTTGTATCTAATAAACAAACAATTTTATCAGTTATTTAAAAAATTAAAATGTTATTTTATTTAGGAAGGCCTATTATTAACTTTTGTTGTATTATATTTAGAAGAAGATATAGGAAAGGTGGATAGAAACATATAAAAGGGGCACAAACACAATATGGCCTTTACAATGAAAAGAAGAACACAGTTCACACTTTACACTGCTGCCAATGGACAAGGAGGTAATGGTTGCCTCTTAAAGAAAATTGATCGTCACCGCCCAATCCCCCGACCCAGGTTTCATTCTATCGGAACTCATCAGGGAGGAGTGTGTAACGCGCAACGCAACTTCCTAAAAGAGAAAACCAAAAAANTAGAATGAAACCTAGGTCGGGGGATTGGGCGGTGACGATCAATTTTCTTTAAGAGGCATCCATTACCTCCTTGTCCATTGGCAGCAGTGTAAAGTGTGAACTGTGTTCTTCTTTTCATTGTAAAGGCCATATTGTGTTTGTCCACCTTTTATATGTTTCTATCCACCTTTCCTGTACCTTCTTCCAAATATAATACAATTAGCCTACCTCATAAAGCGAAAAGAGGTTTTCCTTATTGAGTTATAACTTTTGTTTTAGTGTTTAGTTGCAAAATTAATGGGATATTTTAAACATATTTTTAATTCTCTGACTTTTCCTTATTTTTATTTAAATTCTCTGTCATTCAAAAATTCCCTGACTTTTCCAGGTTTTCCCAGTTTGTAGCCATGTATTGTAAGTAATGCCAATGTGATTGTGTCTTCATTAATTATAATACCCTTCATTATTAGACAATTAGGACAATTTTTTTTAAACTTTGGGGCCTTGCGGCATTATAACCAAATTGAATTTAACATACATTTGTTATTGTGTGGTCCAAGGGCAACTTCCCACGCCGTCCAAAAAAAAAACTAACAATTTCGACTTATTTTCAAATCTTAGGGGGCCTTGCGGTAGTGTAAAGAAATTAAATTTGATATTTATTTCTTTTGCAGTTGTTATTGTGTGGTCTAAGAGCAACTTTCCCACACCGCCCAAAAAGGTTTATATATATAAAAAGATAATATAAGAAAGGTTATGAAGAAACTTTAATTGAGAAAAACTTTGAAGCTGTATTCCATCTTTAAGATTAAGAACTACCAAAACTTACCTTTTCATCATCCTCGGTTTTCTTTTCCACCTTTCTCTTGATTTCATCTGGATTCTCCCCTTCATCTGTAGTCAACTTATCTCCTTCTTTAATTTTTTGCTTCTCTTCTAGTTTCTCCTTATTTATAAATTTGTTTTTCTCTTCTTTTCGCACTTTAATCTCCTTGTTGAGGCCCCCTACTCTCCCCGCCTGCGCCACTGGGGTGCTGCAGCCCGCTGCACTCATTTGCGCAAATCTACCTTTATCCTCCAGTACAATCCTGACCACCTTCTCCAGCTCCGTCATCCTGCCACGGAGTTCCTTTTCCTTGGACTTATCCTCCTTCTTCGTTTCTCTGGCTCGCAATCTCTCCTCTTTATCTTCAATATCCTTCTTTGGCACCTCTAACACCTT
Organism: Timema poppense; assembly: GCA_902141375.1. Classification (NCBI taxonomy): domain Eukaryota; kingdom Metazoa; phylum Arthropoda; class Insecta; order Phasmatodea; family Timematidae; genus Timema; species Timema poppense. Next base: position 13,300 of record CABFOV010004168.1, read on the forward strand.
GGATTTATCATCCTTTAGCTTCACTTTATCCTCTTTATCCTCTTTTATCATCACTATCTCATCTTTTGGTTTCACTTTTTCTTCTTTAGGATTTAGTTTCTCCTCTTTAGGTTTTACTTTCTCCTCTTTAGGCTTCAATTTCTCCTCTTTAGGCTTCAATTTCTCCTCTTTGGGCTTCAATTTCTCCTCTTTAGGATTTAGTTTCTCCTCTTTAGGTTTTAATTTCTCCTCTTTAGGTTTTACTTTCTCCTCTTTGGGTTTTACTTTCTCTTCTTTAGGTTTTATTTTCTCTTCTTTAGGCTTAACTTTCTCCTCCTTAGGTTTCACTTTCTCCTCTTTAGGCTTAACTTTCTCCTCCTTAGGATTCACTTTCTCCTCTTTAGGTTTCATTTTCTCTTCTTTAGGTTTCACTTTCTCCTCTTTAGGTTTCATTTTCTCCTCTTTTGGTTTCCCTTTCTGCTCTTTTAATTTCAGTTTCTCCTCTTTTGGCTTTACCTTCTCTTCTTTTTCTTTAATTTTATCAACAGCCACTTCAATATTCTCCATCTTTTTGGTATGCTCCTCTTTCGTAAGATCTTTAGTCAACTTGCTTGATTCCTCGAGATTTCCCTTCTTTGTGTCTTCTATGAACTCTTTACTCTCTGCTAGCTGAGTGTCTCTGTCCCCAAACTCTGTACGCTTCTCGGCCATCGTGTTGGCTGACTTGTCTTTGTCCTGAAAATATTCATAACATCATTACAGGTATATTGCCTGACAGCTTTATAAAGTTGTTTGGAGAACAAAATAATATCATTGCTTTATTTTAAAATATATATATACTATTACTTCTGATAGATAGTTACGTAATACTGAGGCTGTATGCAACATGTGGAAATCAGTGTAGGCCTGGTTTGAATAAATTAGTAAAAACTAGAGATGGGTCAAATACACTATTTCTCAAATCCAAATCTACATTTTATTTTCGAATCTTGAATCACGAATCTGAATCCTAACAAATCGTTATAAATTCTAATGATCTACAAATAGAGCCAAATTAAACAATATAGGACTAAACTGTGAATTAAGATTTATTTCAATCATGCTTTCAATTTTAATCAACCCCAATCACCCCTCGTAAAATAAAGGTTAAAATCCAGCCAAACTAAACAATCTAGACTCATATTATTGTTTAAAAACCATATCAATCAAAATTTGAGTGTCTTTTAGTTATTTTTAAAAGTGTTGTTAGAATGAGTTAAGTTTCTAAAAAAAACATGTGACAAACAGATTAGGCCTAATTATCCTTGGATCAACTTTAATTATCATTAAAGGATATTTTATTGTATTAAGATAGCAAAAATAAAAATACAAACGTATATTTTTATTAAAGACCAAAACAACATGCTTAACAATTAAACATACATCAGAAATGGTGAACTCAATAATGCTTAAGTTGTTTTATTATTATTTTCTTATATATAAATTATCTAATGTCGCGTAGAAAACAAATATATTCGATTCTTGCGATATATCGATTTCTGAGAATACATTCTATTTAAAACACGAACATATTTTCGACTACAATATGTTCATTCCCATTTTATAAGGCAGGACTACATTTGAATATTTCTACAATTACTTCAAAAACATATTTTTTTAAATAATAAAAACTAAGTTAAAATCAATTTAAAAATAAATAATGAACTAGCAAGTCGTTATTTTATTCTTAAACTCGAGAGCGCTTACTAAATGATCAGATTACCTGAATCGATTTTAAACAAACAATTAATATATGATATATAGGCCGGTAGAGATACACAAATAGTTTTATCGCTGTCTGACTGTTGACCGTATTTATTTTTCATGAAACCCAACAAAATATCTAACTTAAGGATTGTATGCAATATATTGAGGTTCTTTGCATAGTTGTAGATAATTAAAACCAGTTGGCTAGTAAGAAGTAACAGTATCTTTATTTTAATCATCACTCGGGCGAGTAAACATAATATGCGTCATGGCGGCTGACTTTATATCGTGTGTAATGGCGGCTGACTTTGTATCATGTGTAATGTGTTCTTATTTCTGTTAAAAAAAGTAATAATTTGTTTTATTCATTTTGAGCTTATATGTAAATTTAAATTTGATTTTCAGTTTTTGAAGAGTTTTAATGTGTTCATTAAAATATTTACAAGATTGTTCGTGGTGTGAAAGTTTTAGAAGTGGGCATGTGCCGAAACGGTCTAGTCCAAATTTCTCATACAATAGGTAGGGTAGGGTATTAGGCACGTAAGATTTTTTACACCTAACAATTATTTTTTTAAATAAGATTTTATTCGTGTTTATCTCTTTTGTCCGACAAAATAAATATTACGGATTAAGTTGTGCTTTTCAATAAGTAATATTTGAATTCAAAATATACTTTGTTTATGAGGTGAAAGATTAGATCATCGAATATAGTTAAACACTAAATCCTCGAATCAAGAATACTTGTCAGGATTCGGTGGATTCGAGTAACCCATCTCTAGTAAAAACCATTAAGGTCAATTAAAATCAAATCAAATCATTATGTCAGAAATATTCAAGGCTCATTACTTTCTTCAAAAGTTGCAAAACAAAATATATCTTGAGGTCCCAGTTTACAAAAGAAGAATCACAGCAAAACCATTGTTTGTAGTACCTATTGTACAAGAGCTTGCAGAAGTAATGTATCATTACATTTTATTTAAATAGTACTAATATTATTTAATTCATATTTTAGGAAACTTTATTATTGTGTTAATTGTTTCAAAGAAATAATAAATATTGAACATGATTATGAGTACCTATACTGTGAGTTTAAACAAAATAAAATGCAAATTTGAAATTGTGTTTGTCTGTGTCCGTTTTAAGATCCAATCAACACCAAGAAACCCGCCTCGGTGGTGTAGTTAGCTAATGTGCTAGACTCGTGTTGAGCTAAGCTGACAAAGATGGGGAGATCGAGGTTTGAATCGTGCTCGGGTGAACTGGGGTGTGGTTTTCTAAGCGGTTTTACCTCTCTCTCCACATAAATATGGGTTCACTTTATCTATATTCAACATTCCTTAGTTCTAATTAGCTAGTATAAGTAATACATAAGCATGTAGCCCGAACAGGTGCTTAGTAAACATAATAAACAAACATCAATAAGAGAGAAGCTTGGTTATAAAACTACTGGGATGTGTTTTTAGTTTTAAATTTGAAATTTTAATTACATTTTACCAAGTCTTGCTTCCTTTCAATGCATACTATTGTTTGGTAAAAAAGGTTTCTATACTTGTATTATAAAATTAATTATAAATAAAACAGAAAATCTGAAAAAAAACAAAAAACTTAGGACTGAATACTGTTAGACATTGTATGGCTAGTCATCATCAATAATTGCTAATTAAAAAATCCTGATGTGGTGCGGTATTGTATTGGAAGAATTACAATGGACAATTTGAAAGTGAGTTGTTCCACTTGGACGTGCTGTGCAACTAGCACTCCCAAGTGACCATGGACTCAACTTTTCTCAAGGAGTGCAGCGAGAGTCCCATCAGGCTGAGTGTCTTGTGTATACGTTGGTTGTATCCAAAGATCGTTTTCAAAAGAATTGTCTGACTCTAAACTTTAGCTTAGATGCTTGTTGCACTAAAACTTAAGTATGTATTTAATACTGTGATAATTTTGTCTGGCTGTATAAATGAGATCAAATGATAATGTTTTGGGATGACCAATATAAATGTTTGTTATCCTGAAACCCTGGCAAGATTCAGGAGATGAGATACCACAATCTCACTCTAAGAAATGTAATATTTCTTTGTGAGCAAGAAGGTAAAGATAGTTAGCGACAGGCTCAATATTGTTCCAGACAATACATTGTCATCTAGGATTAAGGAAGGTAATATGGATATTAATGATAATTAGCACTATAGTTAGTTTACAAATACCCTGGAATAGTTTAAATAGAAATAGTTGTTTTTAGTTGAGTATAAAATATAAAATAATAAATAATTTAATATGTTAAATTTTCAAATATAGATTATTTAAACCAAGGTAAGCAGAGTTTACGAATGTCTTGTTACAGTCCGATCCCAGTCATCTTCAGTGTTGAATTAATGTATGTAATAATATGCAAGCTTCGGTTGAATAATATAATTTAAAATTAGACTTTACACTCAGTGGGTATTTAAAACTTGATGGTTACAACCATTACAACCATTTACCTGAATGTCTGTTTGAACATAGCATGCAGACCCACCTTAGGAATATTGATGGGAGTGGATCGATCTCTATCCCGTATCAAGCTCCTTCCCGCGCGGTGCCGAGAGCGGTTCCCCCGGGGGTGATTGACCATGGTGCAGCCCAACTTGCGATAGAAATCTTCAAAGCTGTGCAGGAACCTGCCAAAACACAACCCTCATAATATAATGGTCTTTAATGCTTTATAGTGAACCTGTGCAACAAGTAAATAATATGTGAAAGATAGAGGGTTCAGATAAACATTGGTAAGAATAATTCTGACAAAGCTGAATTATTAAAAATAATACAATGTTGTTGATGAAAAGTCAAGGTTTTAATTTACAACAAAGTTACTAAATAGAAGCCAATAATCCACATCCCTCCTTACGTTGTAGATATAATGTTATATTGTGCTAAGAAAAGTAATGTTTTGCACTTTAAATACATTTATTTTAAATCATTAAAAGAATCTAGCAATAACAATAATAAATTATAGGATTAGTTTTTAAATATAATGTGACAAGACTCAAAGAATTACTTCAGAATAATTTCAATTCTCAGAGTCTTGAAACACAACCATGAATACAGTTAAAATCTATGTCAATGTGTAGTGTAACTGTGCACTTGGCACTAAGCTCATGTGTGTTAGAGGATGCCCGGAGATCTACGCAGATACAAACAGAAAATAAACATTGTGAGCAAAGAAAATATCAAGTGTCACACAACCTCGTGATGATCTTGCAGTCTAGGAAGTGGCCTAAGACCTGAGGATTGCGGCAGGTTCCAAATCTCCCAGTTTCACACGTGGTTCCATCGAGGAGTTGAACAATGGCTAGACATTTACCTATTATGAATAATAGACGATTTTCGTGATGGTTAGGCCAACTTTAATTTAGGTATATTTATTTATTATTTTGTTAGGTTATCACGTTTATAATATAAAAAAATATGAATGATCAAGTTAACAAATATCAACTAAAAAAACCTTCCAAAAAAGCTTCTAGGTGTATATAGAGGGTGGCTACAAAACATATTTTACAAAATTCCTGACTTTTCCAGGTTTTCCAGTTTTAATGGTGGATGCTGAATTGTTTTATTTATTATTGATCACATATTTAAAAAAAATTGTATCTACTAAACAAACAGTTTTATCAGTTATTTTATTTAGGTATTATTAACTTTTGTTTCAGTGTTTAGTTGCGAAATTAATGAGATTTTTAGACATATTTTTAATCCCCTGACTTTTCCTTATTTTTAGTTAAATTCCCTGACATTTCCCTGTTTTCCCTGTCATCCAAAAATTCCCTGACTTTTCCAGGGTTTCCCTGTTTTCCCTGTCTGTAGCCACCATGATATAATTGTAAGAAAAAATTCTTCTTTGTCTATTTTTCATACCTCCTTCCAATCAAAAAAGGAGTTTACTGACCTTGACATTACAATAGCAAGCTGTACAACACTTCTCATTTCATGAACCCCATCCAAACAGAAAAGAGTAAACAATTATCATTAGACATAATGCAACGCAAAGAAATTACCCTTTTCAAGGCTCTAGAAATATGAGTAGTCACATAACCAAAATTTGTTGTTATTTTTAACACACTATTTTTTAACTGACTTTTCCTTATTTTTAGTTAAATTCCCTGACATTTCCCTGTTTTCCCTGTCATCCAAAAATTCCCTGACTTTTCCAGGGTTTCCCTGTTTTCCCTGTCTGTAGCCACCATGATATAATTGTAAGAAAAAATTCTTCTTTGTCTATTTTTCATACCTCCTTCCAATCAAAAAAGGAGTTTACTGACCTTGACATTACAATAGCAAGCTGTACAACACTTCTCATTTCATGAACCCCATCCAAACAGAAAAGAGTAAACAATTATCATTAGACATAATGCAACGCAAAGAAATTACCCTTTTCAAGGCTCTAGAAATATGAGTAGTCACATAACCAAAATTTGTTGTTATTTTTAACACACTATTTTTTAAATTCTGTAATTTAAAAAAAAAAAGTATAGCTTGAAATTTGTGAATCTTGGTTAATATTGATTTTAATTCATGATAATGTAGAAAATGATCTTTTCTACAATAATTTTAAAGCATGTGTTGATCAGCTATTTTGCTGATTACGCCGACGCAGATCATTTGGTTTATTAAAGTCTAGGGGTGTGCAAGGCCACTATTTAAATGAGAAGCGAATCTTGAAACTTGCAAAGAAAGTCAAAGTTGAAGCTACCTAGGATTTTTGTTGTCACTTAACGCCACTTTTAATTTTTTAAATAATTATTTTTTAGAGCTTGTCAGTAACAAGGGCCAGGAAAATTTCATTATTTGTTACCTAAGGCCTATATTAATAATTAATGCACACAAGCTTACTGATAAGTTTGCTAACTTATCAATTAAGTTTTATTATGAAAATTGGAAAATGACAACTGGACACAAGAATCGAACCCGGGACCTTTGTCTCGATTTGGATTCAATCACCGTGTCAAGGTGTCATTTTTCAATTTTCAGGATGTGATATCTAGATGGGATAATCTTCACTAAAAAGCATAAATAATAGCTTTGGCTATTTGATTCTTAATTAAGTTTTAAGTTTTACTTAAACTGAGGAGTTTATAATATTATTTTCCATACTTTACATATGCATGTATTTTTATCTGCATTTCTTTGATAATAATAATAAATTAAATTCCGTTTTCGTTTCCTACTTTCCGTATCAGCCATTTTGAATAATAAAGAAAATGCAAAGAAGCTATAAAAAACTTTTGTGTCAAAATGCACTTGTAAATTTGTCACAGATAATTCCAAAGAGATAGAATATTAAAGACCAAACATTAGACGCGAGCTATGATGATAGCACAATTAAAGCGCTTTCTCTGCTTCATACCAGTAACCATACTGTTATTTCTTTATAGGTATTTTTATTTTTTACAAAATTATTTTGGCGGTATTTTTTTTATTCATACTTACATTGTGTAGTTAAATTACTAGTCATTGTTAAAATTCTGTTTAATAACTGTTTTAAAATTATCAAATATTGAAAAATGTAATATTTAGTAAGACAAAATTAAATCGTTTGATAATTTATCGAAGTTTGTGGATAGTGGTAGGAAAAAGATGAGCAGGAAGGTCCCGGCAGCGTGAGTAGCGGTGGCACAGGAGGATGCCCCGGCAACGTGGTCACAAGGGGACCAGTGAAGGTCCTGGCAACATGTACAATGGTGGGAGGGAGGGAGTAAAGAGTATTGTTCCTTCTTAACATAAGACAATTTATTAACTATTTTGAATATGTGACAAATCAAGGTTAGGTAGCCACTCAAATCTGCTCAGGAAATCATTGTGTTATTTATAGTCCAATAGGAGAGAAGGGAGTTTCCCATTGGTGCGTGAGAATGTGAGAAACAGTGTTCGCTATGTAGGCCAATAGAATAGAGTGGAGAGTAAATAATGACTATTTACAGACAGCAACAAGAACATGTTCTGTTAGAGAGGGTGGTTGGCATGGTCTATGTAAGTGCGGAGAAAAGCTGCAAGGGCTGAACAACGAGACACAACAAAATGTATTGACTTCAATACCTACTAACACTCAGACAGACTCATTGACACAAATACCCATCATCTAACTTGCAAATTTGTAGGCAGTCTCTGGACAATTTATATAAAGCTAAAGACTCTATTTGGGTGTGTGGTGTGTACTAACAATTGAAGGGCTCAATATTGCAGATATGAGGTTTGAAACAGTGTAATTTAACTTCTATTCCCACGAGTGTGAATATTATACTCACTTCTTGTAGGACTGCTTGACGAGGTTGATGACGCTAGAACCACTCATCCCAAAGCCCAGTTTGTGAGAGACAGTTTTCCACTGGTTGTGATTAGTCACGCGATTGTAGCCACCCAGCTTGTGAACCACCTGCGCACAAATAACACAAAAATAAATACTTGCGGAATACTGCCTTAGTAATTAAATTCTAGATCAAAAGTTTGAGGCAATAATATACATATGATTAACTTGGGCACCAATATTTACTTGTTAGAGGACTCTTGTTTGTAGCGGGTGGGGAGTACAGTCCGTTCATGACAGGTCTTTACCTGAATGACAGTTCAAAAATCATATGTTTAGGTTTTGGGTTGCCAACACTGGTAAAATATCACTGTTTTATTATAAATGTTAAGTTTTTTAATAACATGTTATATTTTACATTTAAAATAACCTAAACATAAAATTTCTCACATTATTTCATTACTTTTAATAATTTCTTTTAACCCAATCCGAAACAGTATTTTACACATATATTAAAAGTTGTTAATCTTTGTTTTGGAATGTTATCTACTCTGTGTAGTATAGTGCATGCATTATTACCTTTTAATACAGGCATCGTATTTACTTGGTAGAGATAAAATACAGGTAATTTATTTTATATATAATTAATTATTTTATTATTATTTTAATGTTTTTATAAATATTTAACTGAATAAAATATAATCATCCACTGCGTGGGTGCACCATTTTTAACAACTTGTTAGCGTCATAATCAATCACATGATTAATATTCGTTGGTCGCCATTTTGAAGCCATATTTGTTAGAACTTTTGTGAAAGTGCTGTGAATAATAATAATTTATACTGTAATAAAAGGATAAATAAGCTTTGTTGACGACCCCAAATTAATATTAAAACTTTGTTTAATTTAAATACAGTTCATAGAATTTATTACTGTGTGCGTTTATTCTAATTTTAACTTTAAATTCAGTCTTTAGTTTGTAGGGGCCTAGCCTTACTCTAACTTATAATAATTTATAACTTTAATTTCAATTATCTTTTATATTAATTATTGGGCTTCTCTATTAACTTAAAAAAAAACCTAGTTCATTTTACTAATTATTTTAAGAATAGCTTTGTGCATACAGATATTTTCTCTTAGTTCAAATACATATTAGTTTGGATAACTTTAATATAACTTTAATCTCACAAAGTTTTGTAAGGGGACTTTTTATTTGTGCATAGTTTTGCGTGTTTTTCTGAAAATGAGTTCCCAGGAAAAAACCGAAGAGCGGTTACAGATCACCGAAGACAACTGGATATTATCAACTGTGGAAGAGGACTGAAA